>PVJA010031745.1:0-24695 GCA_004027025.1 Myocastor coypus
TTATAGGTTTTAGTACTGATGGGATTATGGGTGGAAGTACTTCTGGGATTATGGGTGTAGCCTAGGGTGGGAGCTAAGGTGGAGAGCCTGAATGTAATATAAAGAGAGACAGAGAGACAGACTGGAGCTCTAGCTGTTGCTGTTGCTCTGCTGCCGTGTTGGTTGGCTACCTCTGCCACCATTTTGTTGCTGTTCTGCCGCCATGAACTGCATGCTCTCCGCCCTGCTCCACTCAGGCTTGGACCAGCCGAATATGAACTGAAACCTCCACGAACTGTGAGCTAAATAAACCTGTCTTTCCTTCATTTTGAGGGTCGGGTATTTGTCCCAGCAACAAGTAAAAAGTAACTAAGACAGTGGGGTTGCGTGGAACAGTCCTCCAGGCCAGCCAAAACTCAACACCATTGTTAAATGTACTTTTGTGTCTCTCTTGCTGTTCTTTTCCATGTGTTCTTATGGGTTCTATCCTGGCAGAATGGCGCCTTTCCTCTTACTTGTGTTTATTGCCATGGCTAACTCTTGTGAATGAATACATGGCAGGTAAGAACCAAAGCTGTAGTTCTTCGGGGAAGTGTGGTGGAGAGTATGATGTTCACCTGGTCTGCTCCTCTGCACTCCCAGCCTGCTGTGGTGAGGTTGGCCACACGCCTGGCCTCTGCCAACAGGATGTGGGTGGAACTGACAGTGGACTCCCCTTCGAGCCTGGCATGACCTTCTGAGCTCTGAATCTAAAATATCCTGCACAGTTTCTGTGTTACCCCAAGCATGCATATCTGACTTTTCAATGAGCAAGAAATACTTTATATTACATCAGCTACTGAGACTTCAGTTTGCTGTAGCCTACCCTGGTCAGCACATAGTCTACTGAGAGGAGTAATTACAGTGGATGAAATTAATGGTGGAGTGGCAGACACTGGGGTGACTCTTTCAGAATGAAGAGAGCTCTTCTGGTCCAGTATTAAATCTCTTAAAGGATGTCAGAAAGAGTCTTCAGAGTGCTAGCATCCCACATAACTTGGACATAAACCTTTACCTAAAGAAGAAAGTTACTGGGAGACTAATAGGGAATGAAAGACAAAGCTATATAACACCTATATAATAGATGTTAATATAGGTTTTAGGAAGCATAGCCATTAGTGATAACATGCATGGTAGATGCTCAAAAAATGATCGGAAAATTAATTGGAGTAATGCAAGGGGGAGGTGGAAATTGAAGTGAACTGAAATGTTCGTTTTAAAAGTCCAGATGATGAAAACAGGAATCTTTATTTGCTGGCATTCAAAGGACTTCAAGTTTTGTTGAGGTCGTGAGGACGACTCTTCGTGAGCCCTAGGATTTTGCCTTGGAATCGGAACTTATCTTTTATCTTGGTCCTGCCCCTGTCATGTTTGTAGGACTTTTTTTTTTTTTAAATTGGAAAATGGGTAATTAATACCCGTGTAATAGAATATTGTGGGTTTTCAAAGAGATGCCATATGTAAAGTGTCTAGACCAGCGCCTAGCACATAGCAGGTGCCAGAGCCATCCTGGGAGAGGATCAGAAATTCGATCCCATAATTAACTTTGTAAATTTTTGATGTGATTCACAGATGGGTGTTATTTACATTAGTGACATCTAGTAATTTAAAAATTCCTACTTAAAATTTGAACTCTCCACATTTCTGTGTCATCATGCTCTGGCTGTCCTGCCCAAATTGATACATGGGTAAGTACCCAATAAAGGATAGCTATTTCTAGTCTACTGTTGTTATTTTAAAGGAAGTGAGAGCAATAGTGCTATTGTGAAGACCTTCTTCTCCAGCTTAGTGCAGAGGGGCTAGTGCTCCACGGCTGAGGCCGATAGATGCACCGTGCTGTGCGGCTGATTGGCCAGGTGCTAGTGGACCGGCTGCCTCTGAAGGCCAGAAGAAAGCTGGATTGAGCCAGGGCGTAAGAGTCATGTTCAATGCAAAGAAAAAAAAAAAAAAAAAAAGCCGTGTTCTATTCTTGTTTGTTCTCAGGTCATTTCTTTCTGTGGACAATAGCAGGAAAAATGGTGGAGATGGGTGCGGTTTGGGATTTCAAAAGACTCTGAGTCTGACTTCCACGATTCCCAGCTTTGCTGCCACATAGAAACACACAGACCTGTGGAAACACAGAAACACAGGGAAATAACTCAGTAAAATAAGCACTTGCCTGGAAGCACAAGGGCCTGAGTTCAAGCTCCAGTTTGAAATAAAGGAAGAAAGAAAGAAAGAAAGAAAGAAAGAAAGAAAGAAAGAAAGAAAGAAAGAAAGAAAGGAAGGAAGGAAGAAAATACAGATGTATGGACCCTCACTATTTAATTTCTCCACTTCTGTGGTGTATTTTATCTTATTTCTTTGGTCTGTTTCTTTGAAACAGGGTCTCATTATGCAGTTCAGGCTGACCTTGAGCTCACGTTGTAGCCCAAGCTGTTCTCGAACTCATCATGATCTTCCTGCCTCAGCCTCCTGAGTGCTGGGATTACAGGTACACACCATCATGCCTGGTTTATTTCTCCACTTTTAAGATGAGGGCTTTGAATCAGACAGCCCATCCTCTAAACTAACTTGATATATATAATTTTAAGGGCCTTTTCTCTAACCTGTTATAACTCAAACATATTTGAAGCACCACATGTAAATCATGGTTTAGTTTCTGCACAAGAAGGAATTCAAATAAGCAACCTTGTGTTTCAGAAGTAGTAAGCTTTCTTTGGGCAATTTGCAATTTCTCAATAAATTACCAAAATGGAGTTTTGGGGAAAGATATTCTTTTTATGTATTTATTTTATAAGTCCTTATAAAATGAATAATCAGATGTCCAGGTAGCATTCTTTTTTGAAACAGAGCTTTGCTGAAATAAAATGAACAATGATAGAGTTCACCCATTTAAAGAATAAAGTGCAGTGTTTATGGGTATGGAGCATGCATTTTTTCATAGAGAAAAAACATCTAAGGGCCGGCCAAATAGCTCAGAGGATTAAAGCATCCTCAAGCAGACACAGGGCCCCGGGGTTTGATCCCTGGGCCTGCTGCACCAGTTCCGCCCCAGGGACATGCTGAGCCGGCAGTTGAGACTGGACATGGTAGCACGCATGCCTATAATCCCAGCTCTCGGGAGGCTGTAAGCACGCGGATCACCACGCGTCTGATCTATTTGTGAGACCCTGAACACCCTGTAGACCTTCCCTAAAATACAAAAAAGAGAAGAAAAACTATCCTGGATTCCCCCTCTTCACTGTCAGTGTCACTCTCTTCCCTATGGCTCTCAGGTGCTCTGTGTCCCCACCCGACATCCCTATTCTGCACGTTCTCCCCAGTGCCCATGCCACAGGGCGGCTGGTTTTGCTTCCCCCTCCCTTTTCCTGTCACCCCTCAGCACCTCAGTGTGGAAACCATCTGGGATTCGTCTGCTCTTTCTATTTGCTCATTATTTCAGTTGTGGCTATCCAGAGAGAGTCCAAGAACAGCCACAACAGGTGAGGACATACACGGCAGACCTGGGCCTCACACTGGACTCCTACTGCCTCCGGAAGTGGCCTGAGACCGCTTCTCCTGCGTTCTTTCTTCTTTGAGGAACGGGCGTGAGCCGACAACGTGTGGCAGCGCCATGCTGGTCGGGAGGAAGGCCTAGGGTCTCAGGAGATTGACTGTTCAGTTAATTTCCCGCAGATGGACCCCGAGCTCACTCCTCTCACTTGTGCTGAAAGGCCGCAGGCTGTCTACTTGCGTTGGCTCTTGGTTCTCCCCAGGGGGAGTAGGGCTCTTGATAGCAACTCTGGGCTGACCTGGGTGCGTCCCTCAGTGCCACCCAAGCCTGTCCCTGCCTGAAGTGGCCACGCTGGGCTCAGAGCTCCCAGAGAAGTCATCGCCATGTGGTGTGAAGATTTCTCCATGACCCAGTTTATTCAGTTTGTTGTTTTACAGAATTCCATACTGATGAAAATAAATTAAGGAATAAATATTTATTAAGTGCCTGCTGTGTTTAAAATATCCTCTGGAAATTCTGTCTACTGCATGGTCCTTAATCTCAAAGGCGCTACAGTGAGAATGTATATATACATAAGCAAATTAACATGATCATAGTTGGAAGTAAAAGAAGCTTATCTTTTAGGACAAACTTGAATATTTTTTTCAACTAAAAATAGCTTTGTACCAGGTTGACTAGTCAATAATACATTGCTTATTGTAAACCTTTTTTATATAGAGAATCATGAAGAGGACAGTACAAAGGATGGCTTAGAATTCCGCTCCTTAGAATTAACTATGGCTAGAGTTTTGATGAACATTCTTTGAGACATCTTGCTGTGCATACACACACCATATAGTATACATACATAATTTTACATAACCAGCTTTATAACACAGTATTTGTAAACTGATTTTTTTATCACTCTGCAGTATGGTAGGAGCTGATTTCCCCATCACTATATGTAAACTGGTGTCATTATGTTTAATGGTGGCAGAATGTTGCATTGTGCCACCGCGATTTATTTAACCAGTTCCCTACTGATGGATACTTAAATTATTCTCCATTCTTTAAAATACTATAAACAGTCATGACTTGGTGTATTATTGTGTCCACAGCATAAACTTCCTGGTGGCAGAATTGCAAGGTCAAAGACTTTGAGTGTTTAAACTTTTGCTGTATGATGCTGGGCTTTACTCAAAAGACAGCCCTCGGACTGACACACTGTGGGTGCCGTGGCCACTCTTCATGTCCCGCCCTGGAGCACCTCACAGAGAGCAAGCTTGTGGTCTCCTGTGTGCCGCTGCCAAAGTGTATTCTGGGGCTGTGTGGTCCACACACAACGAGGGCACCAGAGACAGGCCAAGTGTCCCGGAGTTAGTGTGACTCCTGATGAATAAGCGACAGGAACTGAGGGTAAGGCCCCGGGAGTTTGCCCGTCTCCTACATTTTTCCTTTTGTTGTTTGTTTGTTTTGAGACAAGTTCTCATTGTGTAATTCAGGCTGAACTTGAACTCACTATGTAGCCCACACTGGTCTTGAACTTGTGGCAATCCTCCTGCCTCAGCCTCCTGAGTGTTGGGATTACAGGCATGCGCCATCACACTTGGCCACCTCCTGCACTGTTCTACCCCATCCTGGGCAGTCCTAGCTGCCCTGTTGTAGATTCCTGCTTGCTAATTCCATGTCTTGCACTTTCTTCTTTGATTGGTGGATCTTCCCATACCTTGCTAGGCTTTTTCTCTCTCTCTTTCTTTCTTTCTTTCTTTCTTTCTTTCTTTCACAGGACTGGGGCATGAACTCATGACCTTGCACTTGCCAGGCAGGCACTTGTGCCATGGAGCTATCTCCCCAGCCCCTGGGTTTTCTTTTTGCTTTTACTCAAATCCTAATCTTAGGATTTGCTTCTGGTGAAACTCACGTGAAGACAACCTCCATATCACAGAGGCAAGGTGTGTCAGGCAGAACCATTCACTGTCCCCAACATGTCCAGGGCTTAATCCCTGGAACCTGCAAAACTATTACTTTGCATGGCACCAGGACCTTGAGAAAGACTCATGGGTGCAGTCACATATTAAGGACTTTGAATCCAGAGGGTTATCCAGGATTTTCTGAGTGGTCTTGATGTGATCGCCAAGGTCCTTAGAAGTAAAAGAAGGAGGCCAAAGGGCAAAGCTAGAGGGAAATATGGGCAGGAGGCAGGCAGAGGAGAGCATCGTGGCTTGGAAGGGGAGGATGATTAGGGAATGGGGCAGTGCAGGGCCATGATTAGGGAATGGGGGTGGCCTCCAGAAGACAGAAAAAGCAGGAAAGTGGGTCTCCCCACCCTGGGGCTTCCTGAAGGACCACAACCCTCCTGACAGTTAACTTTAGCCTGGCAAGATCTATATTGGGCTTGAAACCTACAGAACCATCTGCATTTGTGCCAGGTTTGTAGTTATCTCTTATGGTAGCAATAAAAAATGAATACAAAAGTTAAACAATACCAGGTGGGAGGGGCCAGAAGCATCTTAAGGTTGTACTTGCTATTCCAAGAGACACCTGAACATGGAGGCTGAGGGAGGGAAGAAATCACACCCTTTCCTTCCTTAGGGGCAGGGGACAGTGCGCTTGCAGGGAGTGTGGAGAAGGTGACTCACTGACCACTGACCTCTAATCAGAGGCCGGTGGCCAGAAATTCTCCCAACAAGCTGTGAGTTTGTGTTTTCTTCCTTCCTTCCTTCCTTCCTTCCTTCCTTCCTTCCTTCCTTCCTTTCCTTCTTTCTTTCTTTCTTTCTTTCTTTCTTTCTTTCTTTCTTTCTTTCTTTCTTTCTTTCTTTCTTTCTCTCTCTCTCTTCTTTTGTGCAAGGTCTTGCTATGCAGCTCAGATCCGTAGTGATCCTTCTGTTTTTCAGCTTCCCTAGTGCTGGGATTGCAGGCATGTGCCACCACATCTAGACTCTATCACCAGCTCAGCACCCCCAGGGGACAGGGCTGGCATGGCATGTGGTACCAGGGATCAAACCTTGGGCCCTGCCTGTGCTTGCCTAAGCAAGTGCTTAGTCCGCTGAGCTGTCTTGGTGGCCCTTGTATGTTTTCATTTGCTTGAAAATTCTGTTAAGTTGTTGAAAAGTTTGCTTGGTATAAAAGTTATCTGGTAAAAAGAAAAGCTAGGGGGAGTAGAAAGAAAGAAAGAAAAAATCAGTTAGGGGAATTTGTGTAAAATGCAGTCTTGGACCACATTTACCAGGGGTTTTCATTCCAACGCCTGGGATAAGGACCAGGAACTCACATTTAAAACAAAGTTATCCTGACTCACGTTGTACTAGAGGACTCTCCCACTGGCCAGCTTTGCTCCCTGGTGGCTGAGGATCGGGTCTTTGCGGCACCTATTTTGCCTCTCAGGTTAAGTGAATAAGGTCAGGAGAAGAAAAAGAAAGTGCTACGAAGTAGCATTGTCTTGTGCAGAAACTACTTCTGTTTCTGTGTGCCAGACTCAGGCGCAACCATCATTAGCATCAGTCTGCAGGGAGGGGCCTGACTCACCAGATACAGCGCATCTGGGCCCTGGGGCCCCCAAGGAATCATCTGATCTTGTGAGTGGTTTGCCTACAGTAGCATTTCCTCATTTGGCCGATGGTCAGATCATTCCCAGTGACCTTGGAGAGCCAGAGCAGTTTTCTGTCCCCCACCCCCACCCCCGGAAGCTGCACACTCCAACATTTGGCATATCCTACCAGCTGCAGATACTCTGAAGGGTGTCTTGGCTCTCCCCCAGGGAGGGCCACGGAGGTCACCTTCAGAGAATGCTTGCCTTTGTCTTGTGCCTTTTTGAAGGAGGCCCTGAGCTTGTCTAGCTCCACACAGCTCTGAAATGTCAGGAGATAAGCAATGCCTCTCAGCACGAAGCCTTCCAGACACATATGTGACAAGAAATTTGGCATCAGCTTTACAAGTGTCAGATGTCTAGGATAAAGCAATATGGGTATAGTATTTCTGGTGCTATTTTGGTGCCTGGTGCATGAGCCTGCAGCATTAGAAAAACTGCTTCTCAGCTTTGGGTGATAGCCTTACTGGTGCTCAGCTTGCACGTCTGGAAGCACAGTGTAGCAGGGTCACCAGCACACTGGTAGTAGGCCACAGCAAGCCACAGAGAGCCATGCTGCCGACCTTCTGGTGGGCGCCCTGAGGCCTCATCAGAGTATAGCACACAGCATGAACTCTTGCAGCACCTTCGGCCTCGTGCTGAACACTCTTTCCACTTGTCAGGCATGGAGGGGCCAGGCAGACAGCATCTTGGGCATAGTGGTTTTACTTATTTGTGAATGACATCAGGTGAATGACATCAGAACAAATTTCTACCTTTCAGAACTCAGGGAATTCGCCTCCTGGCGAGAGAGCACTTTGGCACTTTGGGACTCGCTGAAAGACTTGAAGTTCTCAGTCTGGCTGTTCATTGGTTCAGAGCAAATGCTAGGGCACTTGGCTTAATGACTGTCATAAGCAGTGTGAAAAAAATGTGCAAGAAAAAACAAAATATGGTAATGTAGTGAGGTTGTTATGGCAATAGTATTCAATAGGAATGGTGTATATAAAGTCTGAGTACTAACACATTACTTCCCCCAATATATTTGATACTGTCTGGGCCCTGCTCTAGTTTAATCTTATTTATTTATTTTTTTTAATTCTAGTGGTGAGCTCTGGACAACGTAGCTCATGAGGATCCATGTAACTTAGAGTGGAGACCCTCCAGAGTGATCCAATGTGGGGAAGAGGAAGCTGCGTGGAAAGGGGAGAAGGCAAGGCTTCCATTTCCAGAAAGAAGAAAACTAACCTAGGCTGTAACTACATCACAAAGCATTGTTTTATCAAAGATCATTTAATTTTCTGTTGGTGACAAAGCTTGAAAAAGTGAGCTTGTAGTGGAGAGTTTGCTGATGAGGAAGTCAAAAGGCAGAATAGATTGCTCAGACTGGAATTCCTGCTTCAGTTCCTTAGGATTAGGTTGAATCAAGCCAGGCTATGGCCTGATGACTCCGGCATCCGGCAGTCATCGCCAGCACCCTAAGGAGGCTGCCTGCTAGTGATAATGACAGAATTGTTTTTCTTTCAATTTTTTAGTTTAAAAGAAGTTTAGACTTACTGAAGAGTTACAAAACTAGCACATAGAATTCCTACAATCCTTTTATCCAGTTTACTGTGCCTGTTAATATTTTACTGTAACCATGATACAAATATCAAGAAATTCACATTGTTACAACTTGGTAGAGGCTCTGAGGAGAAACAGAATAGGTAGGGCGAAGGTCAGATTCTTCAACAGAGCCGGTCTCTAGTTTGCTTGATAGCCATTTGAGATCTTATTCTAAGAAATAGTTTTGTTCCAAAAATTCAAAAACCATAATCTAGGAAGACAGACTGACCTTTGTCAGTAGCATTTTATACTTTTGGTAATTATTTCATTTGTCAAGCAATTAGGAGGTCGATGTGCTGGGCGTGGTGACATGTGCTTGTAGTCTTAGCACTAGGGAGGATGAGGCAGAAGGATCCCTGTGAGTTGGAGACCAGTCTGGGCTACCAGGTGAGCTCAAGTCCAGCCGGAACTGCACAGGGAGACCCTGTCTCAAACACACACACACACACACACACACACACACACACACACACACACAGAAAAAAGAAAGTCCATGTGTCGGGTAAGATACTTACCCGATGGCTGTGTACAACTCAGAAATTGAATGCTTACTTAGTATACACGAAGCTCTGACTTTGATCCCTGGAATTGATCAGAGGGAGGGAGGGGGAGAGAGAGAGAGAGAGAGAGAGAGAGAGAGAGAGGCAGATGGGATATTGCTACATAGTCCAGACTAGCCTGGAATTCATGGTGGTGCTCCTGACCTATATGGTCAGCCTCCAGAGTACTAGGATTATAGGCATGCATCACCATACCTGGCTCTTTACCTAGATTTTTGTTGGAATTTTTTATTGTTTTTATTTTTGTGAGACTGGGGATTGAACTCATGACCTTGTACCTGCCAGGCAAGCACTTATTCTACTGAGCTGTCTCCCTGGCCCTCTTGGCAAAGCTTTTTTTTTCTTTTCTTTTTTTTTTTTTTTTTTTTTTTAAATCGAATATCTGCTTAAGCCTTCCCCGACTACCCTAAAATAATATCTGTTTTTTTCTGTTACTCCCTATTCTTTTTCTTGGCACCAATATGCATCCCCACCCTTTTCTCGATGAACTTGAGGATACATTTGTCCTTGGAGACCTTGAGCAGCTCCATGGCACACCGCTCGTAGGGGGCAAAGCCGCACACCTCCCAGACAATGTCCCGCATGAACTTGGTGTGTTTGCTGAGGCATCTGAGGCGGCAGAGATTGTGCCTCAGTTTGCTCACTTTCTTAGTCACCTTGTGGCCCTTGTTGAGGCCCACTTCCATGGGATAGCAGAGGGCCATGGCTATTGTTCTTCAGTGATTGCTTGAAAGAACTTGTCTCTTTTTTTGACTTTCTGAGCCAGGGTCTGGCTATGTATTGTGGGCTGGTCCTTCCTGCCTCAGCTTCCTGAGCACTAAGATTATAGGTGTGCACCATCTTACATGGCACTTTTTTTTTTTTGTATTTTTTTTGTATTTTTAGTATAAGGTCTGCCAGCACAGCACATATTAACTCAGTCTTGGAAGTGGCCTATATGTTCATCAATAAATGAATGAATAAAGAAAATGTATTTCGACACAGTGGAGTACTACCCTGTCACAAAGAAGGACAAATCTGAGTCATTTATAAAAAAGTGGATGTGTGTTGAGACCATAATGTTAAGTGAAATAAGTCCATGCACAAGCTCAAATATTATGCTGTTTCTCTTATATGAGAAGCCAAAAATGCAAAATAAGTTAAGAAGACAGAGAAATAGAAAATAGGAGAGGGGCCTGGGAAATAGCTCAGGGGCACAAGTGCCTGCCTGGCAAGTGCAAAGTCCTGAGTTCAATCCCCGGTTCCAAAAAAAAGAAAATAGGGGAGATAGATAGAGAAGACCAAGAGAAGGAGGGAAGGAGATCAAGCGAAGGAGGAGGGGACATAAAAAGAATTAGGGTATGCTGTTTGAGCACACCACCAGCACCCCATAATAAATGTGATCATTAGGTACTATAAACATGTATTTTAGTTTTAAAAAACTAAAGTTTTTTTAAAAATGAAAGACAGTGACAGAAGAAACTGTCACAGGGTAGTCATTTGTGGCGGGCATGGCCAAGCACTGCTGATTCTGAAGCTGGCTGGGAGTCACTGGCCAACGGAGTTCAGCCTCTCCAGACTGGAGAAGTCCAGCGATGCATCCTCTCCTTCAGAGAGGAGCACGCCTGTGGGCAGCCTTGATTTCAGCTCACCAAAAATGGTTTCTAACTCCCGTAACTATAAAATAGTAGATCTTTCTTGGTTTGCGCCACTGAATTTATTTTAACCTGTTAGAGCAGCAAAAGGAAATTGAAGGTGTGATTCATAGCCCAGGAGAGACCCCCTGCAACCGGGTCCCAACCTGAGCCCAGCCAATCCACCCACCTTCCTCTCCCGTGGCCCTGCAACAGTGTCTGCCACTCCAGTCAGGGAAGCTTCGTGTCTTTCTCCTCATGCAGCAGGCTCAACCCAGCCCTAGTTGCTACCCTTCAGCAGGTTTCTCTAGAATGAGCCTGTGTGGATATGGTTTATTTATTTTTTTTTTAAGATTTTTTAATTTTTTTGTTTAATTTTTTTTCTTGTTTCAGAACTTATGTTTCTCTGTTTCTTTTTATGGCCGGCTCAACCTGCCCTGAGGGCAGGGCTGGCACAGCCTGTGGTGCTGGGGATCGAACCGCGGTCCCTGCAGCCGCCTAAGCTTTCCTAAGCAGGCACTTTAGACCACGGAGCCATGCTGCTGGGCCCCTATATGGTTTATTTTTTGCATGAACCGCTAGGCTAACTTTACTTGGACTCCTCAAAAGGTCAGTTGTTAATTGCATTTTGGCCGTGTGTGCTGCTGGTGTCATGCGGGTGGCTAAGGGCTTCTCTGTAGGCATACACACACTCACTAGTGGAAAAGATGAACACGGAATAGTTACAGAACAGCACGCCATGCAGCACAGCTGAAACACGGCCAGAGTATGAGGAGAACACAGGGAAGGAATGCCTGGCTGCCCAGTGGGGCTGAGTGTGGAGCCAGGGGCGGTGGCAAAATGAGCACCTTCTAGTGCGGGATGCTCTGGCTGACTCATAGGTGATGGGTTTGCAAGGAAGCCAAAGAATGAGATAGGAAGCTGGGTGTGGTGGTGCACACCAGTAATCCCAGCACTGGGGAGGCTGAGGTGGGAGGATCTTTGTGAGTTTGAGACCAGTCTCAGCTACAAAGTGAGCTCAAGGCCAACCTGAACTGCATAGTGAGACCCTGCCTCAAAAAAAAAAAAAAATTATTTCAGACAGAGGGCAACTAATTCAAAGGAGTGAGGTACATGGTGATCTATGAGGGGGTTACGAGGTCTGCGGCCCGTTAATAGAGGATTAAGGAGAGAGCCACAGAAATCTGGCAGAAGTTAGGTGACATGAGGTTTGCAGGTTACGCTAAGTGAATGCCAGGTAGTGGGGAGCCAATGAATGGTTTAAGCAACAGGATGATTTGCATTTTGGAAGATTCTTCTCACTGGCATAGGAAAGATGTAGATGAGGCTGGAGGTAGGAAGAGAACGGCAGCGAGGCTCTGGGCTACAGCAGAATCAATGGCAGGGCTTGAGCTGAGGTGCTAACAGGAGATCAAGTGGTAGGAGACGGCCTGAGAAATATGTGAAGAAAAAAATCGATGGGAAGGAGGCCATAGAGTGAATGACTCTGAAATAGAACTGTTGATTTTGTGAGAACAGAAATGTATCTAGCCTACTGGTGAATTTGAAGTGCATACAGAACATGAAGGTGAACCATCCCAGCAGGCCTGGAGTGGTGACGCTGGGCGCAGGATTTAGGCAGAAGACAGTTCTGGAGTCATTAGTATAATGGCCAGAAGGCAGAACTGTATAAACATGTTGGATGGACCTCAATGGCTCAGGAAGTTTCAGGAGGCCCAGAAGACAGTGGTGTCCCAGAGTCTTAGTCTGGCTACTCTAACAAAGACACCATAGCCTGGTAGCTTTCATAACATAGTTTTTCTCTCACAGGTCAAGAGGCTCGGCAATCTGGGATGCAGGGGTCAGGCGAAGGCCTCTTTATGTCTTGCAGGAGCTGCCTCCTCATCATTCCCCACAAGGTGGGGAAGAGAGCAGAAGAAGCTCTCATATCCTCTTCCTCTTCACCACTTCCTGCTCCTCTTCCTCCCTCTCCCCCACTTCTCTCTTTTTTTGTGGGCGGGGGATTGAACCTAGGACCTTTGCACTGAGCCATATTCCCAGTCTTTTTCTTTTCTTTTGAGAGAGGAGATAGGTAGCTCAGTGGCATAAGGACCTACCTGACAAATGCAAGCTGCTCAGTTTGATCCCTGGTATGAAAAAAAAAAAAAAAGTAGGACTGGGGAGAGAGCATGGCAGTCTTAAACACCTGCCCAGCAAGTGCGAGGACCCAGGTTCAAACCTTGGTACTGCGTGCTGTGCTGGCCCTGTGCTGAGCTGGCCACTGACACCGGGTGTACTGGCACACACCTGTAGTCTCAGTGCAGGCAGGCTGAAACAGGAGTATCACTGTTAGTTCGAGCTGCATAGTGAGACCCTGCACCAAAGGAATAAATAAATAAATAAAAGATTTTTTTTTTTTAAAGAAAAAGAGAGGGGCTTGAAAAGTTGCTAACTTATACAGGCTAGGATCAAACTTTTCATTCTCTAGCTTCAGCCTCTCTGAGCACTGAAATTACAGGCACTTCCTGAACTTGGGCCTTCTGCTAGGGAAACACTAATGTCATTTAGACAAGTGCCACGCTCAGCTCCCAAAGGCTCTACTTCTTAATACTGTCACATTGAGGAGTAGGAGTTCAACATGTGAGCTGTGAAAGACACACTCAGTCATAGGACCCAGGGACGTGGGAAGGGAGTGTGACAAGGGCATTTAAACAGCATGGAAAGTGACTGAGAGGTCAGGCAGAAGGGTGGCATTTTCACATAACTGAGTAGTCTCATCACAGGATGTGCACTGAGGTCCTGGGAGTGGACGCTGGGAGTGAGAGTAGAGGAGGTCAGGTGACAAAGCTCAGTGTGACCATCCCTTCCAGGGAGCTGGGCTGGGGGGAGTCAAAGGCAGAGAGCCATGGCAAAGAGAGAGCGACCTGAATGGTCTGTGGGGAGCCCCGAATGGGAAGAGAGTGGAAAAAGAAGGAAAAGGGGGAGGGAATGTTATTAGAAAGAGAAGAAGGCAGATAATCTATATAAATTGGGCGTGATGGTGCAGGCCAATAATCCCAGTGCTCGGCACACTGAGGCAGAAGGATCGTTGGGAGTTCGAGACCAGCCTGGGCTACAAAGTGAGCTCAAGTCAGACTGAACTGCATAGTGAGACCTTATCTCAAAAAGGCAATAAAATAAAATAAAGATAATCTAGTGTAGTTGGAGAATGTAGCTTTATATAAAAGGAGGATCCTTCTGAACTGAGCTATGATGAGAGTTAGTTTGTATGTTGTGAAATAGAATTGTGTAGTAGAAGTTGAAAGAAGCTGGGTGTGGTGGTGCACACTTGTGATTCCAGCACTTGGGAGGACCAGGTAGGAGGATCATTATGAATTTGAGACCAGCTTGGGCTACAAAGTGAGCTCAAGTCCAGCCTGACTTATATAGCCTGTCTCAAAAAGGAAAAAAAATAGTACGAAGAAATAGAATAAGTTGAAGGAATTCAGTCTTTACCAGCCTGCATGTAGGAATGGTGGGTCACCTCTTAGAAGAAATAGGTTCCGGGCAGGAGGTCTGGCGTTGAAGACAGTCTCTGGGGTTTGGCCACAGGATTGAGCAGAGAGAGTGAAGTGGGGGTCATTGGCCCCTGGAAGGGCAAGGAACTGAGGTGTGGGTGCTGATGGTGATTTTTTGGGGTGTTTTCTGTCGCCCATGCTGATGGTGAGACTGACGCGAGAGGCAAGAGGGGAGTCCAGGGCTGCAGCTCTTGGAAACTGCATGCAGGGGCTACCTGGGGTCCCTTGTATAGTGATGCCAGCTTACTCTGGATAAAGCTTTGCCCATGTCACATAACTCATCTACTGGTAACAGTGTTTTCTCCATGAAGAGCAAAGCAATTGTGGAAGGGAGAGATTCATGTTGTTTGTGATTCCCCCACTGGTTTATGAGACAGAAACTCTGAGCTTCTTGTGCTTTTCCAGGGAGAAAATATTATCAATACACAGACTGTCTGTACCTGTTGGCTGAAAACTTGGTTAGCTTCAGAAAATAATTCCACTTGTTGGAAGGTAAGAGTGGACTTTTTATTTTTTATTTATTTTTTGAAACAGGGTCTTGGCAAGCAGTTTAGGCTGGCCTTGGATTCACAGTGATCCTACTGCTTCAGCCTCCTAAGTGCTGCAGTTCCAGGTGTACACCACTGTACCTTGCTAGGGTGGACTTTTTTAAAGGTTAAATTATTAAAGGTAAGATTGAGATCTTTTCTTTCTTTTCTGATGAGACAGGGTCTTGCTATGTTGCTCTAGCCCTGGCCTTACACTCTCCGTGATCCTCCTGCTTTAGCCTCTGAGTGCTAGGATAATAGCTACCGTGCCTGACTGAGATCACTTTTAATATGACCCAAAGGGTTCAAAGTCTTTCATAAGAATAAATTATTATGTCCCCTGAAAAACATTGTCAGGGCTCCAGATCTATCTCTATGAATCCTGTCCTAATCTTTGCTAACTTTAGCTAGATCTTGTCAACTGTTATTTCCAACAGCAAACAAAGCAACAAACTTGAAACATCTTATGTGATTTAGCACCTAAACATAAGCCATAAGTGAAACATAAGAGGTCTTAAACATTTTGCTTATGTGATGTTTTTCTTATTTATTTATTTATTTTTGTTTTTCTCTTTTAGATTTCCTAAAAGCAGGGAGAAAAACCAAGCCTGTGACTGATGAAGCCAGACATTGCCAAATCAATGTCATTAAAAATAGCCTGAGTGAGATCTAGGTGAGGTGTGCAGCAACACTGACGCACACTGAGTACACTGTTTTGTGGGAAAGGTATGCTGAAGTAAACAGGGCATCTGGAGAGACAGTTTGATTCATCCATCAAAAAATTTAAATCGATTGGTGTTTTGCAATGTGTTGCATGGTGGCCTCACCCAAAAGACTCCCTTAAGGGGTAGTGGTCCCACCCTGCCAGTACATCTGCAAAAGTGGCTCACCATCTACAAATACAGAGTTCACTCAGGAAAGGACTTTGCTGTCTTTTGGTAGTGTTAGAAAGGGACACCGATCTTAGCTTCGGGAATTCATTATGATGAGAAATCTGCCCTGGGCCATCAGCCGCCCCCACCGTGTCTGCAGGCAGATCCAAGGTTTGAACGCGAGCAAATACAGCGATTCCTTCCAACAGCATGAATATTCTGATTGCGGCACAGTGCACTGTTTGTTCAACAATTCTTCTGCAGACAAAAAAAAATATTTAATTAAAGAATGAGAACCCAAGCCATGTCTTATTCATGATATTACAGAAATATGTTCCTCGTGCCTTCAGCTAATAATTCTGCTAATGCCTCTCCAATAGATCTACGTCTAGTCACCAATTCTCATTTTCACTCCAGTTGCAAGTTGAAACTGCTTACTGGAAATTTCTAATTAGAAATTCTGCCACCACATCAGTATTTAGATGTCTAAAACCATATTAATATCATTCAAAAACCCCAGCCATTTTTCCCCACATTCCAGTTTCTGTTACTGATATTATAGTCTCTGAGGTGTCCCCAAACAGGAGCAAAGGATAGCAGGAAAACAGTGGAGTACTTGTCACAGTTTTGAGAGTTTTGTTCTAGATGCTGCCACTCAGGCAGCCCTAATAACTGTGGCTAACTCACATCCACTGGAGACTCTGCTTCCTCGTGTGACATGAAGGGCTGGCCAGTCGCTTGCAGGCCAGGAGTGGGTCTGGGGTGTCTGACAGGGCTCAGAGCTTGCCGTTCGTTGTGAGTCTGTCCTTGAAAGGTTTCCCACCCTGGTCTTAAACCAGCAGAGATTATGTCTCGGCCCCTTTACCTGGACTCTGCCTCCCTCTTCTCCTCATTCTGGTTGGTCTTTCCTCTGCGTACACACTGCGTACGCAATGCACACTGCTCTCCCTGTTGAGGTGGCGGTGGGGAATCAGAGGCTTCTTCTGCTGTCTCAGATCTTTAACTCGCTGCCAAGATCTCTGTACGCCGTCCTTATCTCCCTGGCTAATTGTCCCTCTTCTTTCCTAGCTGGAACCTGTCTCAGTCGCCCTAGTCTTCCTCTTCTCCAAGCGTGCCTGTCCTCTGCCTGCCTGCACTTGCCTGGGCCTCTTCTCAGCTGCTCCCTGCCCACCTGTCTGTCTCCTCCGCTGCCTAGCCAGCAGAGCTGGGGCAAGCCGGGCATCCTCCCTCTGGCAGGCGCCCCAGAGCCCACGGGCTGCAGCCCCATGCCCTCAGTGCTCTACCAGGGCCCCTTTGGCTTGTATTGCATTCGTGGCTACAGAGGATTAGGTACCCTCCTGTGTTACACACAAGGCCTCAGTGCATCTGGAGCTCCTTAAGCCCAGGTTCTTGTCTGGGACTTTCCCCTTGGCCTAACCCAAACCCAGGCACACAAGCATGGAGACTGAGGCTGGGATGTGCCGGGTCTGGCTGGTGTTTAATGTGGGTCTGTGTTGTCCTGCCTGTGTGAACATGGGTGATTAACTTGACCTTGCTAAACTTCCATTTATTTATTCACTTATTTATGTATGTCTTTTTGAGACAGGGTCTTGATGCAGTCTGGGCTGGCCCTTGGGCTCACTAGGTAGCCCAAGCTGGTCTGAAACTTCTAACAATCCTCCTGCTTTAGTCTGTCCAGTGCTAGGATTACAGGTGTGCACCACCACACCTGGCCCACTTAATTATCTGCAAAACTGGGCCTCAATATTACTCGTCCCAGTTTTTCACTAGTCTGTCATGGCTAACAACAAAAGAATGTCATTGTTTTATTTTGTCTTGTTTGCTTGTTTGACAGACTGTGTAGCTCAGGCTGGCCTTGAGCTTACTTTGTAGCCCCAGCTGGCCTGGAACTCACAGCGACCCTCCTGCCTTCTTAGCCTCCTGAGTGCTAGGCCCATAGGCGTGTGCCACCATGCCCAGCTAGTCTTTATAGACAATGGTATGTAGTGTTTCCAGGGGTGCTGGCTATTATTACTTCATTGGATTATTATGAAATTAAAGGTGATAATTCATGTCAAATCCTCAGTGTGTTTTCTGCCTGTAACAGGCATTCAATAAATATTAGCCATGGTTATTTTATTGAACAGATGAGGAGGTTTAGTGGAAAACAAAATGGCTATAGTCACAATTCTTATCAAATATTGTAAAGTTATGAACTAGCATTATAAATATTTGTATTTTTTATTTTATTTATTTTTTAAATTTTCAATCATTTACAATACATGGTGACCATAAGTTATTATAAATCATACATCTTCAACCTCCTTTACAATCAAAGCTAGTGATTATGATATTAATGTTTAATTTTTAACAGTTTTTTAAATCAGTTTTATTGGTACATTTTTTTTTAGCTCAGTAAAGTTTTTATTGCTCAGTTTAATGGGATACATGATGATACCACCATGAAAGTGAATAATCAGCTGTATTTCTAAAAGCTAATACTGTGTAAAACACCTTTGAGTTTGACTGCCATGCATACTTGATTGGAATAATTTTTTCCTGTTCCTTACTTGCATGGTGTTCTAAGATGCTACTAGTTTTTTTTTTTTTTATCATTTTCAATAGGAAATAACAATAAGATAGTTTCAAAACACATTAGTAGTACATTCGCAGTAGTTGACACATTGCATAGTGTTGTCTTCATACTAGTTACACAGAGCATAGGGTGTAGACATGAAGAATTTTCTGATTTGATATTGGTAAGGAAAGAGAAAAGAAAGAAAAAGAAAAAGATAAAGAGAGAAAAAAGGAAAAAGAAAAAAATTTCTTCTCTTTGAGCTGAGATGTATTTTTTATAGATGAGGAAACTGAGGCTTAGAAAGATTAAATCACTTGATAAACAGCTTCAAGGTACAGAATGCTACCAGCAGAAACTATTACATTTTAAGCTCTTCTCATGCTAATCTCTCTGATAAAATCATACACATTTTTCCTTATATAGCTATTTTGAGGGCTTTAATATTAAGGATCAACCTCTTTTATCTAATGATAGATGTGAAACATTTCAAATATGTTAATGTAAATTATTATTATTTTCTTCTTGCAAGACAAGGTCTCACGTTGTAGCCCAGGCTGGCTTTGAGCTCACGTTGATCCTCTTGCCTCAGCCTCCCTACTGCTGGGATTACAGGTGTGTGCCTGTGAATGGTTATTATTATTTTTTAAAATAATTTTTAAATTTTATTTTAATTTTTTTCTTGTTTCAGAACTTTTGTTTGTTTATTTATTTTTATGGGCAGCTCAGCCTGCCCAGAGGGCAGGGCTGGCACAGCATGTGGTGCCGGGGATCGAACCGCAGTCCCTGCAGCCATCTAAGCTTTCCTAGGCAGGCGCTTTAGACCACTGAGCCATCCTGCCGGGCCCGGTGGTAGGAAATTTTGATGTGACCATGAAAACAAACACGACACTGTGGTTCACACAGTCCTGATTCCCATCTTGGCTTTAGCGCTCACCTGGGAAGGATACTTAATCCTTCGGAGCTTGCGTTTCCTTATCTTCCTGATGGAGTCAGTAATACGTCCCTCATATGTTTGTGGTAGGAATTAAAGAGGTAACATAAGTAGCTCTCCCAGTCCAGGGTCGGGCCTTTTGTGGGTTTCAGTATATTTCAGACTCCTTCCTCCTTTTCTCTTTGACAATTTCAGTGGAAGGCTTTTAATAGTCTGTAGTAAGAATTAAAACTCCATGTAGTGATGGAAGAAGAATGCTGCGAGGCCGGGCATTCCATGGCTCTGACCTTGTGTTATAAATAACCACACAAGGCTGGCACATAAAACACGTGGACACCTGGCACGGCTTATTCATACCCTCCTTCAGCGTGGTATTTCCAATCAGATGCAGCTCCTTCTGCAAGTCATGGCGTGTCCTGCTAGGGAAAGTCATTTGCTAAGCATGTGGGGGATGAGTTGAATATTTGAGGCAGCCGGTAGCTCGAGCTGGGAATGCTCATGAGGCCACGTGAGGAGCAGGGAATGCTGGGACATCCAGTGTGCCTTTCACTGAGCCTTTTAAAGGTCATAGTCTTCTCTGGTGAGCATGACACTGGAATTTTCCAAAGATTGTTTTATTTTAGTCTTTGGACCGAGTTGGTGGTGACACAATCTGTGTTTGCAAATAGTGTGAATAGTTAGGTTAGAAGCAACCAAACCTCACAAGATGTTAATAAAGCTGGACCACAGGCATTCACAGACAGGAAGTCCCTTCCCACTCTTGAAGACGCTCAGGTACAGGCTACATGAGATACCCCAGGCCAGTGAGAGAAAACGTCAGCCTCCGGCACATGCTGTCGCTTTTAAGTAGGCCATACAGAGGCTGCATCTTCCTTTTCTTCCTTTTAAAAGTTTAATCAGGATGTGTTACCTAACCCAGAGAGGATGATCCCCTTGACTTCTCGGTGCTCTCGGAGGACAACCGCTGGCCCATGCAGCCCGCAGGGACGATGGGCACCTGGGTTTCCCTGTGCTTTCCTGTCCCATTTACCATCCGAGCTCTGTTTTCAGAGATGCTTTGTAATAGAAATCTTCCCCTCTTGCCTGCCTAGGCAGAGCTCAGCCGCTGGCCTACAGGGTTCAATCCCCAGCGTGCCGTGCTGCCCACCCCCCCACCCCACCCAGGGTGTGCGATGAGACTATGATTGAGACTGGGTGTGGTGGTGTGAGCTTATAATCCTGGCACCTGGAAGGCTGAAAACAGGAGGATCACTGCGAGTCCAGTCTGTAATGAGACCCTGTAGACCCTGTGTACCAAATGCTTAAAAAAATAGAAATCTTTCTCTTTCTCTCTGGGTCTTTCTGTATGTGTGTGTGTGTGTGTGTGTGTGTGTGTTTCTCTCTGCAGCACTGAGGATTGAATCCATGTTAGACAAATTCATTACCAATGAGCTAGATCCCATCCCCTTTTCATTTTTTTTATTGTACTTTTTTTCTCTTTATTTTTTTTTCTTGTTTCAGAACTTTTGTTTGTTTATTTATTTATTTTTATGGCCAGCTCAGCCTGCCCTGAGGGCAGGGCTGGCGCAGCATGTGGTGCGCGGGATCGAACCGCGGTCCCTGCAGCCGCCTAAGCGTTCCCAAGCAGGTGCTTTAGACCACTGAGCCATCCCGCTGGGACCCATCAATTTTGTTTTGATTGAGGGTCTCCCTAGTTGCACAGGCTGGCCTCACATTTGCCATTCTCCTCCCATTGCCTTTCAAAGAGCCAGAATTATAGATGTGTGCCACTCTCCCATTTCATGGGGTTATTTTAGGAATAAAATAATTTTCCATATAACCTGCTGAGTAATTTATATCAACATATTTGGTATATTTCTCATTTGACATTAGATAAAAGTCATTAACTGTTAAAATTAAAGCCCAGCAAGGCATGGTGGCTCACATCTGGAATCTCAGTACTTGGGAGGCTGAGGCAGGAGGATTACTGTGAGTTTGAGGCCAGCCACAGTTACATAGTAAATTCAAGGCCAGCCTCCACTATACAGTGAGACCCTTTCTACACACCCCCTCAAAGACTAAATCTTTCACAAGAGCTCTGTGAGAAAAATATAGATGATTTTATCGGAGGGATAAAACAGAGACTCTAAAGTTGGACTGTCTAAGTTCAACCCTGACGACCACTTTACTGGTTGTGTCATCCCGAGGAACATTTTACTATCCAAGACTTACAAAATTGTATGTAAAGCCTTTTTTTAAAAAACAAAAACAAAAACTTTATTATTTATTTATGTTATGGCCAGCTCAGCCTGCCCTGGGGGTAGGACTGGCGCAGTATGTGGTGCTGGGGGTTGAACCAAGGTCCTTGCGCGGTTGCCTAAGCAGGTGCTTTAGGCTGCTGAGCTATCTTGTCAGCCTTCTGTATGTGAAGTCTTACTACAATGCCTAGCATGGGATGCCTCTCAGTAGGTGTCTCATTTTTGTTTTTGTTAATATCAGTATTACAAAGTTTTGCAAGACTATATTGGTTTGTCTTGTTTTGTTTTTATCTTTTGTGTTTTAAGACAGAGTCTAAGTAATCCAGGCAAGCCTCCAGCTTGAAGCAATCTGCTTGCTTTCTCCTCCCAAGTGGGATTACGGATGAGTACCACCATCTACACCAAGCTTGTATTTTCCCAGATAGAAGGAGATACTCTTTAAAAACTTCATCTTTAAACTTAGAACTGGCTAAACAAATCCTTTAAGGGAAACTGTTTATCTATAAAAATCTATATGTATGGATGGAGGATCTCATCATGTCCTTGGCTAGGGGACCCATGAAGGGATGGAGGAACGGGAAAACTGGTCAAGGGGATTTGTTGTCACTGTACTCCCCAAACTCGAGTGGAGCCTGGTGGAAAGATAAAACCATAAAGAGAGAAATTCAGAGTAGATCTTCTGAAAGGCTCTGGTTTTTCATGAGCCGTGTTGGGGTGTCCGTCCAGCCCGAGCTGTGTTGGGGTGTCTGTCCAGCCCGAGCCATGCTGGGGTGTCTGTCCAGCCCGAGCTGTGTTGGGGTGTCCGTCCAGCCCAAGCCGTGTTAGGGTGTCCATCCAGCCCATCACCTATTTGGGAACTCAGCATGTTGCTGAGGTTCTGGACATAAACAAAACCAAAGTTCCGGTGGTAAGGCTCTTACAGACTAACTGAAGAATGAGATAGGAAAACAAGTGTTCTTAAAAATAATAACAGAGGAACATACCAGATGCTGAGGGAGCTCAGAACAAGGTCTTGCTTTTGTTTGGCTTTCACTGAATCCTAAGAAATTTGCAAATACAGCTGCATCATTGTAGTGAAAATGTTTTGAGGAAAGAGAGGGAGATGCTCAGGTCACTGAGCACATCCACTGTGCACCACATTCTGACGTCAGAAATAAGAGTCTGCAAACAGCTCGTCACAGGCAGATCCTGGAGACAGCCCAGGCCCATCAGCCGGTGAGTGGATAAAGAAGATGTGGGGTTTATACCACAGGGTGCTGATCTGCGATAAAGAAGGACACATTGGAGACATTTCTGGGTATGTGTTTGCACCCAAAGACCGCTCTCTTAACAAAATAAACTGAACACCTGTGTAAATACTGCATTGTTTCTTTGGTGTGGAAACCAAATGTGTAAGTTAGGACCAAAATGTATAATAGGTATTGTGAAATGGGAAGAAGTGGGGAGTGGAATGAGGGAAAGAGGAGAGGAGAAGCAAAGAAGGGAAAAATTAAAAAATGAGAAAAAAAGGAGAATTGGAAACAAAGCTTTTATAAATAGGGAGGCAGGAGGGTGAGGGAAGGGTGCTAGAGGAATGAGAAGAAAACAATCAAGTTACATCATGTGCAGCTACAAATTCTTTATGATAATATGATTGTGTGTATCTAAAATGTATCAATAAGCTGGGGAGATAGCTCAGTGGCATAAACACCTGATTGGTAAGCACAACGTCCTGAGTTTAATTCTCTCTAACACACACACACAGAGTAAAATGCACCAATAAAATTTGATAGGACTTATTGCTTAGGAGGTTGAAGCAAAAGAATCATTGTGAGTTTCAGGGTCTTACCATGCAGTACAGGCTGGCCTTAAGCTTATTTTGTAGCCCAGCCTGGCTTCCAACTCACAGTGATCCTCCTGCCTCAGCCTTCTGAGTGCTGGGATTCCAGGTGTGTGCCACAATGCCTGGCTTGCAGTGGCCTTTCAGAACAGACTGCCAGCATGCCTTCTATCCCAGCAGTGTGAAGCACTCAGGAAGGGTCTTAGCCCCCAGAATCATAGGAAATAGCACTTGTGCTGGGCCAAGAGACCAAGAGGTTCCTACAGAGGAGAGATGACATTCAGCTCTGGGGGGCCAGGAGCGGGGCGCACATTTCCAACCCTCCTGAATGTCCCAAGCAGCTGAGACCTTCTCTCTCTCTCCTTCAAATAAGTAAGCCCTAACCCCAGCTTAGCAACTCAGCAGCTCAGAAAGGAGTAGTGATTTAGTCTTTCCCTATAGATAAGCTTGAAAGAGCCAGGTTCTAGAATGTGAGAAAAACCAAACATCCAGTCCCTTCTGGGAACTCATAAGTGCCCGAGGCTCATGCCAATTACGTTTAGAAAGACAAAGCCTTTGCCAACTTCAACACAAATGTAACTTTTTGGTGGTGTAGGCCTGTAATTTCCCACTCTAGGAGGCTGAGGCAGGAGGATCATAAGTTTGATTCCAGCACGGGAAACTTAGTGAGACCCTGTGTCAAAACCACAATAACAACCACAAAGGTCTAGGGATATAGCTCAGTATGAAGGTCCTGGGTAATTCAATCTTTAGTACTGAAAGATAAATTAAAATTAAAACTAAAAAACTAAGTAAGTAAAAATAAAAAAACTTCAAAGGTGATGACAAGATAGCAGCTGTGTGGATAGTTGTGTCCTGAACTGTGGACAATCTGAGGTTAAAGTAGGAATTAGGACAACTTTTTTTTGTGGCACCAGGGATTGAACTCAGGACCCTGCACTTGCCACATAGGTGCTTATGCTACTGAGCTATCTCCCCAGCCCTAGGACAACTTTTTTACCATGCACTAGATGTATCAAATGTGTTGTGATTTCAGCATAGCTACAGCACCAGTGGAAATATTGCAAGTCGCCCAAAACATGAGAAATGAACCATGCCTAGAGCAATTGGGTGCTGGACAGTCGCCAGTGCAGGTAAATTAACATCAGGTAAGTAACCTCTGTGAACCTATGACATAGTGATAATATTCACTTTAGTGAATATTCTAGGGCCAGAATAATGCCTGGAAAAAAAGATTTGCCTTTAGTGTTCCCCTGAAGTTAGGGCATCCAGTCATTATGAAATATGCCAGGACACATACTTCCAGGGCCCATTCTTAGGGTGCAGCTGTAACGACCATTTCTTGAGTGTCTCCCATGAACCCCTTGTACTTGTGCCTTCTCACCTCGAGCCCTGTGCTCC
>PVJA010031746.1:0-24626 GCA_004027025.1 Myocastor coypus
GAACTGAACCAGCAAACAGCAATTCTTCCAAATAGGTCTGCTTTTTTTTTTCTTTTTTAAAAATACAATTCATTTGACTCATATGGGTTTTATTTTAAATTTTAATAAGAAAGAAATAATACTTGTTTTGAAACTGTTTCATTGCTGTTTTGTCTTTTTTCTCATTAAAATGAATAAAAGATGTAAAATAACAATAATAATAATGAGACAGTTTCAAAACACGATAGGACAGCTGCAATAATTAATACAATGTATATTGTTGTCTTCATAGTAGTTGTTCAGAGTACAAGATGCAGACATGATAACTTTTCTTACTCCTCAAATTCTTCAATGAAATTGAAAAGGAAGCTATCCTCCCAAAATCATTCCTAGAGGCAAGTATTACACTGATACTAAAACCACAGAGAGATGCAACTAAAAAAAGAGAACTATAGGCCTATTTCCCTCGTAAACATAGATGAAAAATCCTCAATAAAATCCTCGCCAATAGAATATAGCAAATCATCAAGAAGATTATACACCATGATCAGGTAGGTTTCACCCCTGGGATGCAAGGATGGTTCAATATATGCAAATCTATAAATGTGATACACTATATCAATAGAGCCAAAACCAAAAATTACATGATCATCTCAATTGATGCAGAAAACACTTTTGACAAAGCCCAACATTTATTCATGTTCAGAGTCCTACAGAAAATTGGAATAGAGGGCCTCTACCTCAATCTAATAAAGGCTATCTATGACAATCCAACAGCTAACATAATTGTAAATGGGGAAAAACTGAAGTCTTTTACTCTCATATCTGATACAAGGCAAGGATGTCCTCTGTTGCCACTCCTATTCAATATAGTTTGGGGGGGGCGGCGGGATGGCTCAGTGGTCCAAAGCGCCTGCTTGGGGAAGCTTGGGTGGCTTCAGGGACCGCGGTTCGATCCCCGGCACCACATGCTACGCCAGCCCTGCCCTGGGGTGGGCTGAGCAGGCCATGAAAATGAGTGAATAAATAAACAAGGGTTCTGAAACAAGAAAAGGATAATTTTTTAAAAAATTCTTAAAAGAAAAAAAACAATATAGTTTTGGGTTTTAGAATATTATTTACTAATAAGTACTCACTAATGATCAGGAATATGGTAGAAACACAGGATATAGGTACAAACAAGAGAGGAAGTGAACAACATAGTAAGTTGTTGTTGACTTCTTAAGTACAACCAGAAGAACGGATTGCAAGCATATAAGGTATTTATTTAAATATGGTACAGGTACAGTGATATTCAAATTTCTTAACACAATAACTTGGGCACACATTTGACAATGGTAGAGCTATGACCAGGCTGACACTGATTTCTCAGCTATTGGTCCTATTAGATGTCCTTTCAGAGTCATTTGTAGCAATTTTGTTTTGGTATTTATTTATTTATTTATTTATTTATTTATTTATTTATTTCTTGTTTCAGAACTTTTGTTTGTTTGTTTATTTTATTTTTATGGCCAGCTCAGCCTGCCCTGAGGGCAGGGCTGGCACAGCATGTGGTGCCGGGGATCCAACCGAGGTCCCTGCAGCCACCCAAGCTTTCCTAAGCAGGCTCTTTAGACCACTGGGCCATCCTGCCGGGCCCACTTGTGGCAATTTTGACCCAAGTGCAAACAGCACAATGGTGCTCTCAAATCAGTGTCTGGGAAAGAAGAGTTGAGGAGGAAGAGCCCTGATCTTGACCTCTGACCTCCTATGCCATCACCTCCTCTGGTTGACAGTGGGAA
This sequence comes from Myocastor coypus, assembly GCA_004027025.1. Lineage (NCBI taxonomy): Eukaryota > Metazoa > Chordata > Mammalia > Rodentia > Myocastoridae > Myocastor > Myocastor coypus. The sequence continues at coordinate 1,761 of PVJA010031746.1, forward strand.
TGGCCCAGGCCGGAGGCCTAATTTCCTACCTTCAGTAGACAGCCAGAAGAGGCCAAACAGAAAGTAGCTAAGGAAATAGGTAAAACCCTTAAAATTGTTATGCAAAAATATCAGGGCTTTTTCCGTGTCAGTCACAAAAGAAAAGACCCAGTTGTTCCATTGACTTTTTGGGTTCTGAATGTTACTCTGCAGTTGTAATGCCTTAAGAACAGCCCCAGGGACAGTGGAGATAGCTCAGGGGCACAATTGCCTGCCAGGCAAGTGCAATGTCCTGTGTTTGCGTCCCAGTACCAGAAAAAAAAAGAAGGACTCCAAGTGCTACCCATAACACAAAGTATTTAACTTTTCTAAAAAGGACAGGACCTAGGGAAGCAAAACTTCTTCACCATTGAAATTCATTTTTAGTAAATTATGAATTATTAAGGATTAAAGTTCTTCTAGGCAACTTATTCAGAATAAAAATATATACCTGTGATGATGAGATTTGAGTTCAGACAAGCAACAGAAGACACTCCAATTATATTTGGACTACATATTTGGAGTATTTTATACTCAGTTGCTCTGAACCACAGAAGCTCCTATTTTGGAAGGAAGGATACAGTTTTGGAAGCTTCTCTTCAAATTTTCCTTTGACCTATTGCAAAAATGATAAATCATATTTGAATAATGCTTTATAATTTGCAAGGAACTTTAATATTTATTCATTCATTCTAACTCCACTAGCTCCACTAATAAAGATCTCTCAGATGATGAGACAAAGGGTCAGAAATACAGAGATATATCTACAATTATCCTCAAATCCCAGTATTTTTCAAGTATATCCTGAGGCCTTTTATGTTCTTGCATGTTAACTTCTGCATGTCTCTTACTTCAATACTACATTTGTATGTAGGCAATTGTAAGTATAAAATTTATAAGAAAAATCAATAAAATTAATTTAATAATTTTTATCTTTTCTTAAAGAATTGAATCTTATGAGTATAATTTTTCAAAGCAAAATTATTAGCATGAAAAGAAAACATATGTGTAACCCTAAGTACATGTTTCTTTGTTTTCAGTGAGATAGGATTATACACAGTCTTGACATATCAGGCATACCAGTAATATAGAGGACCACTGCTATAGGCTGAATTGTGTTCCTCCTCCCCTAAATTAACATATTGAAGTTCTCACTCTAGTTACCTCAGAATGTGACTGCATTTTGATAAGATCTTAAAGAGATAATTAAGTTAGAGTGAGTTCATTGGTCCAACATGACTGTTATACGTGTGAGAGGGAATTTGAGCATAGCCATGCACAGAGGGAAGGTCTTAGGGTAACACAAGCACAAGATGTCCCTTCACAAACCAGCAAGAGAGAGCACAGAAGGAAGCAGCTCCAGTGACACTTATACATCAAATGTGTACCCTACAGAGTTAGAAAAAAATTTTTTTTGGTTAAGACACCCAGTCTGGTGCCTTGCTCTGCAGCCACACCAGACCTAACACTGGCTAGTACTGATTCCCCAGTTTAGGTTAGTTCACTGAACTCACTTTCAACATGAGTATTAGAAAGTATTATTAGTGCATAATGTTTCTGTTCTGTGTAGAGCTGGCCATGTGCATGATATGTCTTAAATCCTTATTTCATTCTCTTTCCTTCTCTCTTCCCTCTCCCTCCATCTCTTGATCCTCTTTCTACTTAAGAAAGATTTACGTCCCTACTTCTCATCATCTATTTTTGATGTTGGTCTTCGTAATTTGGATTTCTCATATAAGGGAAATCATGCAATATTGAAGCCTGTGTGTCTGATTGCTTTGCTTAACACCATGGCCTCAAGGTGCATCTGTTTTCCTACAAATGATTCAAGTTCATTTTTCTTTATGGTAGAAGAGTACTCTATTTGGTGTAAATATCACATTTTCTTTCTTTATTTTCCTATTATGGCTGGCTCACCCTGCCCCAGGGGTGGGGCTGGCATAGCATGTGGTAGTGGGGAATGAACGCCAGTCCCTGAGGTTGCCTAAGCTTTCCTAAGCAGGTACTTTAGATCACTGAACTATCTTGCCAGCTCACATTTTCTTATCCACTTATCTGTTGATGGACATGTAGGCCACTTCTAAGATTTAGCAATTAGGAATTATGCTGCTATAAATTATTAGGTGTGCTAATTATGACAGCATGTTTATTATGTTTTGAATGATAGTATTACCCAATAGCACTCATAAGTATTTGTATGCAAGTTAAAGTAACATACATTAGCACTCTTTCAGTACAGATTCCATGCTTATTCTACTAAGGTTCACTTTTTCATCAGTTGAAATAACCTAAGTGCTGCCCTTTCCTACACCTTTGTCCCAGTCTTCAAAAATCCTGAGAACCCACTTGCATGAAATGTGACCCAGTGCCACCAAGCCTTGGCCTCCTAATACTGGCAGAACCAACATATCCCTGGGTGACGATTCTGCTCAGACACCAAGGGGAGGAAATGTTGTAAGAAATAAACCTCCTTCTTTTTCCACTATCCCCATTCTTGTAAATCTCAAGATGGAAACCCCACAAGTTACAGAGCAGCCTTTCTTTAAGAACACGTACTTAAAAAAAAAAAAAAAAAAAAAAAAAAAAACCTGTGTATGCAAATTATACCATATTCATTTTTTTATTTAACTTGGGAATGGAATGGAGATCACATACATTTTATTTATACTATATTTAACCATCACTTATCCAAGGTGGGGTATCATGGAGTGTTTTTAGCTTTCTGTTAAATACTTGCAGACAAAAAAATAGTAAGTATGATTTGACAGTAGTACAACAATCTGTACCCAAAAGACTGACAGGAAATACAGAATAAAGCTAAAATAACTGCTCACCAATACCTTGAGAAATAACAAATAGGACATGTGTTGAGACTGCATAAAAAACAGACTGCTGGTTGAGTATCTGAGGTAAATGATGTTCAATCAAGATGCTACATTTTGCCAATAAATTGTAAATAATTTTATGCATATGATAACAAATGTTCCTGAAAAATGATTTTTCAAAAAAGTAAAAAAGAGAAACTGAAATAGAGTAACATACAAAATGTTATGTACTGAACTGGTGTTCATATTTTCAGGAAAATAATTCTACATGAGCTGTAAGAGCTTTCACTAATGTATTTATGCTGCATATTAAGAACTGATAAGGTTCTCTCCAAGTCTGATAGGTTATGCTAATAATCCTGTCACTCAGGATACTGAGATTGGAGGATCAGGAGTTCAAGACCAGCCTGACATACATAATGAATTTCAGGCCAACCTGGACTGCATATTGAGGTTTTGTTTCAAAAGAAACAAAATCAAAACAAAGATGGTGATATACGTAGTAAGGCAAGAACAAGGAAGAGATAGTGAAAGTAGAAAATCATAAAGGACACTAAGAAGGCCAGTCTGGCTGAAGTAGAAATGAAAGAACAAAATCAACTTGGTTTCTGGGAGGAGAGAATTGGAGAGACTGGAGGATAATCACATAGTGAAAGGGTGAGGCAGGGTGTCCAATAGCTTCCACCCAGGAGACAGATGTTACCCTAGCTACAAACAACAACACGCAGGTGACCTAAGACTCCATTGCAGGTCTGCCTTGGGCATTTATTGAATTGTTTTCCAAGACAGCCAGGGAAATAGATGCTTCTTCCTACGGTAGCCTCGCTCTCTTAGAAACACTGGAGGGACCTTTAACCATCTTCTCCACCCCAGACATTGTGAAACAGAGTCTCTATGATAGTGTTTCACCTGAGAAGCTTTAATAAACTATGATACCTAGGTTGCAATCAAAACCAATTAAATCTGACTTATTGGTGATAGACACTACACATCAGTATTTTTTTTAAAGCTACCTAGGTAATCTCAATGTGTAGCCAAGTCTGAGACCAATTGCTATAGGCAGTATGTCCCTGGTATTTGTACTTTTGATGGGTTTTCCAAGTGATTCTATCCATAAAACACATTTGATCTTTAGCATTGGGGCATCCATTTTCTGTACCTTGGTTAGCTTTTTCCGATGCCATAAGAGAAAACAAACATTTTTTTTTTCTCTTGTTTGTCCCTTTTCTTACTGAGAACTTGGTACTTCTTAATTTAGTAGCATAAAATATAGTGTACATATAACCCTCAACTGCAACATAGGAATGGGTCCTACAGTGGACTTTATACCAAAGTCCTTTGCTAGCTATACTATGAATTAGTAAGAATGTTAAAAATAAAATAGATATGGATGAGATTATGGACAATCAATTTCCAACTACAGAGTCAATTGCTTTGAAAAACATAATGCAGCAAGATCAATATAGATTTTAAGAACATCATAAAGAATAGAGCAATGAAGCAGAATGTGTGTTATGGTTTGCATCTGACCCGAAGCCTCATGCAGTCATGGTGGGGAGCTGTTCAGAGGTGGTAGAGTCAGTCTGTGATTGATCGATTTGTAGTTCAGTATTCAGGTTAAGAGTATGATTGCTATACCTGCCCTAGGGTTGGTAGTCTACATACAAGATAATTCTCTTTGTATCTGTCTGTCTCTCTGTGTCTCTGTCTGTGTCTATGTCTGTCTGTCTGTCTGTCTGTCTATCTGTCTCTCTTTTTCTCAATGTTTTTGCTGTCCTCTGCCACCATGAACTGCTGCCCCTCTGCCATACATATGACAGCCTTCCTTGGAGCCAGCTAATTATGGACTGAAACCTCTACAAACTGTAAGCTAACTAAAACTTTTTCCTCTCTAACTTTAGGTGTTGGATATTTTGTCCCAGCAATGAAAGAAGAGTAACTAAAACAATGGAAAACACAGTGTAAAGAAAACAATTGAATTGGCCAAAAAATTAGGTATGTGCAGAAGTAAGAAACTAAGATGTGAGTCTGAAGTTGTAAACCTTACTATAAGAAAGAAATACCTGGTGTGGTGGGGCACATCTGTAATCTCAGCACTCAGGAGGCTGAGGCAAGAGGATTGTTGCAAGTTCAAGACCAGCCTGGGCTACAAAGTGAGCTCAGGGTCAGCCTGGACTACATAGCAAGACTCTGTCTCAAAAAGAAAGAGAGAGAGAGAGAGAGAGAGAGAGAGAGAGAGAGAGACAGAGAGAGACAGAGAGAGACAGAGAGAGACAGAGAGACAGAGAGAGACACAGAGAGACAGAGAGAGACAGAGAGAGAGATTATAAAATCAGGAAATAAAGAGAAAAGATAAAGCTTCCTAGAAAGAAAGGGAAGGGAAGAGATCTAAACTATGCTTCACTGTTGTCTGAGAAAATATGGCATTTAGAAAGTAAGGCCAGGCTAAAGAATGAGATTTGGAATTGTTACAGTCAGGGTTTACAAAGGAATAGATTTAATACAGAACACACAATTTATAGATTATGTCATAATATTCACCCAGAATGTCAAATGCAGAAGGCCGTAAGAGATCTGTCCACACACTGGAGACCTAAAGAGTCCAGCTGAGGGCCTGGGCCCCTAAGCAATGTCCTCCACAAGTCCAGCTCGAGGCCTGGAGCCCACGACGAGGTTTCATACAAGTCTGTATCAGGTTCTTCACTGTGAGGGCTGAAGGTCAGTGGTGGAAGCAAGAAAGGCTGCACCAGCGGAGTGAAGGATCTGTGCCCGCAGCTGAGGGATCTGCACCGGAGCCAGGAAGTGACGTCCAAAGTAAGAACCAGCACTTCCTTGAAAATGAATGCAGCCACCCCCAGCAACATTGAAAAGCCAAGCTCCTCCAACCATCAGAATGGCTGAGTTCAGATTTGGAAAACAGGCGTGACAAGCTTCTCCGGGAGGATCGATGTCACCATGCTCCCCTCTAGGTAGGTTTCTTAAGCTGCCAGCCACAATCCTCGAGTAGGCCTTCCACACCCAGCCAGACATTGATTTAATTCAGCTGGATGTTAACTGTTCGTTAACCCACCATAGGTATTTTGCCAAGCACCCCAATTTCAGACAAATGAGAATATCAGGAAAGAAGCTCATAGAACAAAATACAAGGCTTTGGGAAAGAGAGGGAAAGTACCTGGTGCTAAGGAAGCCAAAGTGGATGCATCTTTTAGAGAGACAGCAGGAGAATCTGGATAAGGTCACAGAACAAGAGGAAAGAGAAGGAGAAGGAATCAGCGGAGAAGGACTGAGATGCAGACAAAATCTTTGTTCAGTTTGTTTGTTTGGACAATCTTTTGATCCTATGAAAAACAAGATAAAATGTTCATAACCCAATCATAAGAGAATAGCAATAGTTATACTACACACTATTAGCATCAAAGTAGTTACTTGGTATAAGACATAAACCAAAGCATTCTGACAAAGAAAATATAATACAAACTTTCTTTTCAATAAATTAAAATAGACCATAAGTGTAGATAAACCCAGTTGGAATACACTGTCTCATTTCATAACAGGAACCATGAGCCATCATTGGATTTACATTGCCCACCAATCAATATTGGCCTGCCAAGAAAAGATCTTATACATTGGGTCAAGTATATCTCAGGGATGCCTTATCTCCCAACCCACACTGAGCTACCTACTGTTCTCTTTGGTTTGACTGAGGTCAGCTGTGTAGTTCTTTTAGCTCCCTATGAGGTCACCTGAGGCTACAGTCCTCTGTAGGGCCTGGTGAGGCTAGAACTTCCAAGATGATTCACTCGGGGGTCTGTGTTATGTCTGAGAGAGCTACTAAGCTGGACTCCTGCTGGAATGCCAGGAAAGCTGGCTTTCTGTTTACCAGGCCTCTCCCTGTGGTCCCAAGGTGGCCCAACTTCTCATGCAGCATTTCAGGGCTTGCAAAGGATGACAGTATTGAAGGAAGGACAGAAACTACTGGTTCTCCTAAAGGGCAGGTCCTGAGCTGACACTGTGTTATTCTGCTGCTGCGGACACAGAGACCACTGAAAAGAATGGATACCAAGAGGTATGCTTCCACAGGGCTGCCTTTGAAGCTGACTTCTTTATCAATCTGTTACTTGCTTGCAAGGAAAAGATTGTATCTTTTTCATCTCTTATCCTTGGTATCTACTGTGGAATCTAACATATCCCAAGCAGTTATCAAATGAAGGTTGAGTAAGAGAGCTGAGGTGGAACTGGAGAACAGAGATACAAGCCAAGATAAGAACAATCAGGACAAATAGAAAGTTAATCTTCTGTGAAGTCCAGATGAGGCACACGTTATGGCATCAGATTTGTACCTGAACAAATTCCCATATTAAGGGCTGAGGAGATAGCTCTATGGCTTAAGCCTGACTGGCAAGTACAAGACCTAGGTTTGATCCCAGTACCACATGCTATGCCAGCCCCAGAATCCTGGGCATGCCATGCTGTCCACCGAAATCAGGTGTGGTGGCATGTGTCTGTAACCTCAGCACTGGGGAGGCTGAGACAGAAGGATCACTACCAGTCTGAGAGGCATAGTAAGACCCTGTACCAAATGATTAATTAATTAAAAATTTTAAAAAGATTAAGTCCAAATATTTCAAAGAAATCATTTGCTGAATTCTGTTTAGCATTTCTGTTATCTTTGACATAGAACCATCCTAAATTTCTGCTGGCATAACCATGGCTAAGCGTTGTGTGTAAGGTAGTAACCTTTAAATTGTGTTGCTAAGGGAAACCTAAGGGGCCAGTGGAACTCTCTCGGGGACCACTTTAGAGGGGTGCTGGTCCCAGTACAGCAACATCCCCATCTAAACAGGAAACTTTTTATTGATTTCATTCTTTGACACAAGTAAGGTTTTATTTATGAAATAAAAGCAAAGTGGTTATCACCTTTTTAAGTGAATTGTTAAACTTACATACATGCTAAGAAAATACAGGGCATTAATTAACACTATTAATCCTAAAGATTTAGCCGAGGCTGGACACCCTCAATTGGCAGTAGGTCAAATCAGCGTGGTCTTCGTGGCAATTAGGAAGAGATTAAAGTGACCAGCGAGGCTGGGGAGAGCATGTGGAAGGTGAAGAGTGGCACACTTGGAGGACAGAGTCCAAATGTTAGCATAGATTTGTCACCTACTGGCTCTGCAGCCCTGCGTTGGACACTCAGCCTCTTCAGGCCTCAGGTTTCCTCATTTGCAAAATAAAGCCACGGGGAGCAAGTTCTAAAGTTGGGAGCCCTGCTCTAGGCTTTGTGACTGCAGAGTTAATGGAATAGCACAGGTGACTGAGAAAGATTTCCAGGTTATACATGCTCTCCAGCAGGGTCAGAGGAAGCTCACCATTTGCATGTGAGGACCAGAAGGAAGAGAGGAAAGGTTCAGGAGTTTGATTGCAGAGTGTAGCATACATAGCTCAGATATTACCTAACCATTCATTGACTGATTCTATCGTAGAAAACACTCTGCTTATAACAAAGCGTTTCATTCTCACAACATCTAGGTAGAATCATCCCCATTTTTAAGATGAAAACATGAAGTTAAGACACCATCATCTGCCTAAGGTCATAAAACAAAGAGGAGACAAAGCTGGAGTTCAGGTCTGGCCACTTAAGTGTATATCTCTGTCCTTCCCTAGTCATGTAAAGTTCACCCTGTTGCATTGTAAGAGCCCATCCACATTACCTTATAAAACCTGGTGACATTATATCAGAAAGTCCTAGAGAAGGAGGCTTCTTATCAGTTTATCTCATATTTATAACCAGAGCACATGGTTTCAGGCATTTGGGCACCTATTTGGTGTCCTTTGTATGATGATGACCTTTGCCAGGAATGGTTGCATATGCTGTAATCCAGCCATTAAGAGGCTGGGGTAGGCAGTTGCCAAGAGATCGAGGCCAGCCTCGGCTCCATAGTGAAGTCAAGTCTGGCTTAAACCACATGGTGAGATCTTATCTCAAAAAAAAAAAAAATGATATAGTAATATTGACAATATTAGTGCTAATGAAGGATTTATCTTTAAAATGGAAATTAATGAACCAAATCTAGAATTTTACTGCAGCCTCTACCACATCATCCCTAAGTAACTCTACAGGAAATTCTACTGCTAAAACATAACTATAAAAGAACACAAGCATTTTCAGAGAAGTTCAAATATTTTGAATCCTCTTCTATCAATTCAATAAAAATGTTAGGTCACAGAATTGTCCAAAATATTTAACATATTAGGAACTTATAAAATAGCTAGATATAAAAAATAGAATAATTACACCTCATGTTTGTAAAACATATGACAGAGCATTTTTGTAGATACTCTTAGCTATTCTCACATCCCCGTGAGCATTATTATCCCTTTTGGAGTCTAAAACTGAGGCTTATAAAGGCCCAATGATACAGCTGTAGTAGAAGTAAACTTTAGTCTTCAGATTTCACGTCCGGTGCATTCCCATTACGATACAAACTGCTTTATGAAAATGCATATTTCACAGCGTAATAAAATATAGCTGATAATACCCAGCAGAATACAATTGACTATTTCGCCCCCTAGAGGAGGAAACTATATCCTTTCCTAACACTTGGTTGCTAGAGTCAATTACTTGCAGATGGAGTATTAATATAATAATGATTTTTAAATGCAGCTGACACTTTAAAGGAATTGAATAAAAAATAAATATCAAATATTGTTTCAAAAAAGTTAAAACTCAACGTGGTTGGGAGATAGCTTGGCGGTCTAAGTGCCTGCCTAGCAAGCTCAAGGACCTGAGTTCAATCCCCATTACCGCCTGCCATGCAAGCCCAGTAACCCTGGGCACACCAGGCCAGATCCTGAAACCTGGTGGGGTGGCACATGTGTGTAATTTCAGCACTGGGGAGGCTGAGGCAGGAAGATGACCAAGAATACAAGCTGAAAAGGGAGACCCTGCACCAAATAAATAAATAAAAAACACAGAGGCACTGCATAATACACAGTGCATAGGATTGGGCCACCTGCTGCTATTTTAATAATTTTAAGATTTTAAATGTACCCATTATAAACTAGCCAAAAGTATCCATAAGCCACTGGTAGTTTTGTTTTTTAGGAAGTTTAATTTCCTAGATCTCAGTATGAAAGCCTATATGCAGCATGTTCTTTAAGCCCAAGAAAATCCAGGACTTCTTCTAGCACCATAGATAGCTCTTTAACTATCTTTGTGACCTTGAGGATTAACTTCTGATTCTAAGTTTCCTCAACTGCACTATTCCTATAGCACTAGGTTAATTTGGAAATTAAATTTGAAAGTCTAAGCAAAGCGTATGTCAAAGACTATGGCACTCAAAACAATATTAGTTCTTTAATATTAAAGAAGACTTTCCTTAAAAGATAGGCAAGTATTTGTATATTGGGCTTCTTGTGTCTTCTAAAACAAAATGAAAACACATAACACACACACACACACACACACACACACACACACACACCACAACCACCACCAACACCAATACCTTCACCACCACCTCCAAACACATAAACCCTCCACCTCGATTTATATCTGACATTATGAATCACTATTTAGAACTCTTTTTGTACCTAGTTTATAGGAAGAGACTTTATGGGCACCCAATAAATATTGAACTGAAACCAAATTGCGTGAGCCTCTGGGGGCTCAGATAGTCATAGAAATCCACCATTGCCTGTGTCCCATGGCCAGTGCTCAGGTAATGTGCAAATGGATGTCGTCCTTGTAACATTCCTTCCTGTTCTCTGGGCCCTGCCTTTCTGTCTTATTTCATTCTAGCTGAACTAAAATTTCCCCAAACATGACTGAAGCAATGGGCTGAATCTAACAAGATTACATTTAATAGGGATAAATGTAAAGACTTATACTTCAGTCCAAAAAGAATCCTGTGCAAGTGCTAGATGAGGAATATAAGGATTAGCAGCAACATGTGTGAAAAGACTTAGAGGTTTTAGTTGATATTAAGCTCAATTACTCAACAGTGGGCTTTCGCTAACAAGAAAGTTTATGTGAACTGAACCCCAGCCTTGGGATTACACTGGTAACTCTAGTTCTTAGACATGAGCTTTAATAGAAGCACCCAGAGGCCTCTTCTAGCGTGCATCACACATTGCAGCCCCACCTCCACAGTTTCTGATTCAGCACTTCTGGGGCAAGACCTCAGAATAGGCCTTTCTAGTGACCTCCCAGGCTTTGGCTGGTGCTTCCTGCTGGCCCTGGGGTCATGCTTTGAGCATAACTGCCTTCATAGCCTGCTCGTCAGGTGCACAATAACACCAGCTTCTTGGGAGTCTGGAGCCTATTAGTAACAAGGATAGGGAAGAGACTAGAACCATAAGAGGGACAGGAAAGGAAGAGTTAGGTGCCATGGTATTATTAGTACAATTAATCATAACTAGCCTTTGTTGAGGGTTTACTGCATGCTAGAAGTTCTAACAAACACATCATGTGGAATTTATAATGGTAATAATAACATGAACCACCAACCACATAGCATTTATTGTGTCAAGCTTTGTGTTATGCACTTTATATAGTTAATCCTTTTGGTAGCCTAAGGAGCATGTATTACCACACTGAAGAAATCCACAAAGGCTACATTCGCACAGCCGCATGAGACATGACTGGGAGCTGAACATGCATGTGCTAGCTGCAAGATGCCTGTGAAATCAGGCAGTATGATGGATGCAGAAATGCTGTTTGACTTAAAGCAGTGGAGACTAAAGAACACAAAGCTTGATGGGAGGTGAATAGATAAGCAGGATATGGTTTATCCATCCAACAGCATACAAACCAGCAACCAAAATGAGCCAACTCGTAAGCTATGCAACAGCAGGAAAGAATTTTAAAATAATTATGGTAACTGAAAGAAGGCAGGACTCCCCCTGCCAAAAAATATTCAGAGAATGCTAACTAATTGATAATGACAGAAAGCAGATCACCGGCTATCCAGGGATGATGGGAAGGGCACCTTGAGGAGAGGTAGGAGGGAAGAGATAGCAAACAGGCACAGGAAACTTTTGAGGGTAACAACTGTGTTCATTATCCTGTATATGCTGATGCTTCTGACCATGTCTAAGTATGCCAAAATGTATTCTACCTTTAAAATAGGCACAACTCATTTTATGTTAATTGTCACTCAAAGAAGCTATTAAAAACACATTTGGGCTTAAATATCCACAAAACCTATGAAGACCAGTGTTGTTACTCTATTAATTACTGATTGATTGAAAATTGCATTTGATATAAATTCACACCTATAAGATAGGTAATGTTGATAGGAGGCCCTCTTGTTACATCTTGTTACATATGCTCAACAGGTCTCACCAATTTCCCAATAGAAGTATCAACTAAATAATAACTTAGGTCTCAGTGGAAAATCTATTACTAAATTGGAGCTATTATTTAAAAATTATTTCAAAACAGCTCATCTTACAATGTCATGGATTTAAAACACTAAAATAATATTTCAATATATTTACAATAGTAACAGAGTAGCAGAATTGAGAGATTAAGAAATATTCATGCCTTACTAAATTCCCTATTGTAAAAAATTTCTGCTGGATGTGGGGTGCATGAAATGATCTCAGTTACTTTGGAGGCTGACACTGGAGGATCACAGGCCTGAGGCAACCCTGGACATCTTAAATTAAAAAAAAAAAAAAAAGAAAGAAAGAAAGTTTAAGGGGCTGCGGATGTAGCTCAGTGGTAGAGCATCCTTGAGCTCAATTCCCAGTACCAAAAAAATATTTTTCAAAAAAAAAAAAAACAAAACCTTGTATTTTTCTTCAAAAGTAAATAAGAGAATAGATAGAATTGCCCCCATCAAACAACTATTAAACTTTAAACTGCCAATGACTGCCTTCCTCATAACTTTTTTTCAAAATTGCTTTGGTAACAAGAATTACATCTGAAAACTTATTCAGCATCATAACATAAAATTCAACCAGATTTGTCACAGGAGATCACCAGTTAGCACAACAGACAGTGCTGCTAGTTTTGTTTTGTTTTGCTTTGTTTTGCTTTGCTTTGCAGTACCAAGGGCTGAGCCAACAGCCTTCCCACTGGGTTACATCCTCAGCACCTACCCCTTTTGTAAAGTTCTGAGGCAGGTTGGGCATGAATATGCCATCCTGCTGTGGTCTCCCCGATTGGTGAGATTACAGGTGTGTGCTGCCAAGCCCAGATGACAATACTTTCTAAAGTCCCTGAATTAGAAAAATTAGTTCACAGAGCACATGCATTTTCAAGGCTTAAAAGAAATCTGATGACTGTATGCAAAAAGTTCCAATCAAGTTGGAAGACACTTCTGTCGAACTACTCTGCTATAGAAATGCACCATAATCCCAGTTTCTTGGTAGTCTGAGGCAGCAAGATTGTCGACTTGAGACCTGCCTGAGGAATTTAGCAAGACCCTGTCTCAATTAAATTTTGTTAAAAGGACTAAGGGTGTTGCTCAGAGGCTAGGTGCTTATTTAACATGCACAAGGCCCTGGAGGGTGGGGTGCAAGAAGCTTCTCTTAGGATTTCTCAGCATTATTTGTACAATGTTATTCTTATATTACTTGTAGATTCATAGATGTAAATAATAATAATAATACTCTGTCTCAGGAATGCAAAACTAAGTCTTTCAGCAGAGGTAGGTTGCATATGCACAATATATTAGTTCTAATTCCAAGAGAAAACCTAAATTTCCCATCCCCTCACCATATTCCCAGGGAGAACAAGACAACGTAAATCAAGCATAAATTCAAGGTAACAGCTGGGTCTCCAAGGTGAGGTGAGGAGTAGAACTGAGGGCAGGAGAAGTAATGCTGTGCCTTGAGCAGATCTGCTCTCTTCTGTCCATTGTCTATGGGTGTCCTGAGGGACAAAGACGGCTGAGCATAGGAGGAGGCCCTGAAGTACAATGAAGAGCTACAAAGTTAATTCCAGCAGTGGGAAAATAAGACCGTGGCTGGGTTGCCACTCCTCCCACCCCACTCCCAAACACTGTTGGCTGGCTGAAACCTCAGGATTCCGGTACTGGGGACTTGGCTCTAACTACTGGCAGTCAGTTAGGAAAGAATGCAAGGATATCCTTCCAGGGTTAATTATTGAAGTACTATTAGAGCCCTGCCCTAACCCCCAAATTTCTGATACTTCCCACCATGGTATGGGTAGGTATTCTGGTGTATTAAGAAATGACAAGCCAGGTAGGTGCTGGGTGGACAGCTGCAGTCTCAGGTACTCAGGAGGCCAAGACAGAAAAATCACATGTTACAAGCCAGCCTGGGCGATTTAGGGAAACCCTATCTTGGAATGTTAAAAAATCAAATAAAAACCTTAAGTACTACAAAAGAAAAGAAATCACAGAATCATGCTTATATAGTTCCTTCATAGGCTTGTCTTAATGTGTTTTCTGTTACTATTATAGAATACCTGAGATGGGATAATGTGTAAATGTAAAGTATATTTTGCCTTCTGATTCTGGAGACTTTGGCTCACAGCTCCAGGGAGTCACATCTGGCCGTTACCTCCTGCTGTTTCATCTCATGGCAGAAAGCAGAATAGCAAGGAGAAGCTTCAGAAGAGGCAACGCATGAGGGACGTTTTTGCCCTGCAGTAACCTGCTCTCCCGGTGACTCATTCAGTCCCTCAAGGGCAAGAACATAGTCTTCTAAGAAAGGCTTTGATCCATTTGTGAGGGCATCGACCCCATGATCATGACACCTGCAAATTCCTCCACATTCTACCAGCCCCCACCTCCCATTATTGCCCCATAGAGGAATTTAGGTTTCAAACATTACATTTTGGGGACCACACTCAAATCACAGCAAGACTCAATGTACACTTAGCAACTTAGATTTCTAATGTGCTTCTGGGAATATTTCCCTTAGTCTAGGACCACTAAGAATCAAGCTGGTGGGGAGGGTGCTCAATAAAAGGAGGGTAAAGGTGCCTGGGTCCACAGGTGTGGGACTCTTACAGTTGCACAGCCCCTCACCTAGGCTTGATGTTCTACTACATTAAAAAAAAATTGCTAAAGGTGTTGTGAGTATAGCTTAGCATAAAGTGATTGTCAAGATATGCAAGGCTCTGAGTTTGATCCCCAGCACCAAAAAAAAAAAAAAAAGAAAGTAAGTAAGAAACAAAGAAAGAAACAAAGAAATTAATAAACTTTGATAAAAGAGTTTTGCAGTTTCATGCTACATCAGGTAGCTCATTGTGTACCAGGTTCTGAAGGTAACAATGTACGATCAGGATCATAGATCTCTCCCTGTTGGCAGATGTCTTCTGCCATGGCCTCTACTATTTCTAGTTGCCATTCTTCTCAGGTAATTTTTGGAACAGAATGTCATTCAGAGCAACTGCTCGTCTCTTCCAAATCATGGGTTCTATTGATGTTTAATAATAATTTTTGTAGCCGGGTGTGGTGGCTCACGCCTGTAATCCCAGCACTTGGGAGGCTGAGGCAGGAGGATTGGTGCGAGTTCGAGACCAGCCTGGGCTACAAAAGTGAGCGCAGGACCAGCCTCAACTGCATAGCAAGACCCTGTCTCAAAAAGACAAAAAATAAATAAATAAATAATAATAATAATAATAATAATTTTTGAAATCTTGCAGGATTCAAAGTGTTCTAGTCCAAAATTTATTTTACCTGAGAGAAGAGCTACACATGTAGGCCTGCATGTAGTTTCCCGCTCTTTTTTTGTACACCTCTGCACTTGTCTGCATTCCTTGGAGCAGGGCAAGCACATGCGAAGTGCAGTTACATTCATAACCTCCAGCCGTAGTCATATGCATAATCTACTCACAAATATTCAACTGATTTTTATCTTGTCATGCAAAACTACAAAAATATGTCAATCCTCTAAAGAAGGAAAGGTTCCCCCTTATGAGTATATACTGAGCCTTCATTTGTGCCTTCTTGGTTGCCAATTCCACCGGTAGAGGAAACACCAATGCTTCTTCCCAGGGGACAAGGCCAAAGTCAAAGTCTGACCTACGAGAACTCATTGATAATTCAAGTATAGCTGAAATTCCAAACACAGAAAGTCGCTCCATAAAAACGAGATGAGTAGGTCCAGGGCTGCACAACATGCATGTTTTTTCCTGCAATTGTTTTTGGATTATTTTGCTTCCTTTAACTAAGATAACTTTTCAGGGGTTATATCTACAACAGCCTTGGGACACACACAGCTGTGTCTGATACAGTGAATTAGATTTTGTAGATGGAGGAAAAGTTACAAGAGGTATAGATTGCCTGTTTGCGGGGAAGAGACAGAGAGCTAAATGTGAATATGTGCTGGAGCAGAAATGACGGGAGAATCAAAAACAAAAGAAAAAGAAGCTGGACAATAGAAACCACTGCCAAGAAAATATTTAATATGACTGAGCTCTGCTAATTTATCTTTCTATAGTGTGCGTAAAAATGAGTAATATAAAGATGATTATTAAAAATAAACAAACTATATTTCAAAACATTTAAAGCATGCAGCAGTGTTTTATAACTCTTGGCTTTATTAAAAAACATTTTTGAAGCTGAGCACATACTGTGTGCATTCACTGGGCAAGGGGCTTTTGTTATCAAGAAACATAAATAACCAAAGGCCTGTCTTCAGGGAGCTTAGAGACCAAGGGATGAAACAAGGAAGGGATATGAAATATGACACTAGACACCAGATGACTTGAAAGTATGGAAGGAAGGCTAGAGCTAATCTGTCTGTTCCTTCGGGCAGAGCTCCTAAGGTAGCATGCGGTCATAGCTCTGATACACATCACCGGGCTAAAATTTTTAATTTTTTCTTTTACATAGCACATACAGATGTTTTTCTTTGTTGAAACTTTTTGTTTTGAACTTTTTAAACAGAATTTAAAAATAGTAGAAAAGAATTAATTTCACCAAACCAGATAATAGGAATTCAACAGTGGTTACTATATTGAGCACTGCTGGCTTCAAATTAGTTGTCCAGGCTACTAGATAACAGCATGCAAAGTTGGTCAAAAAAGATATAAAAATTAAAAAAGAGGCAGAAAAATATTTAAGCATCAACTGCTCCTTTCAATAGACCAGCAAAACTCAACAGTACAGTTATCCAAGCTATGATAATCTTCAGATCTTGACCACCAACTTCAAATAATAAATTATATGAAGCATCGAAAAGAATATACTACAGAAGAGGCTATTCTTAGTGTTAACAATTTTTCCCAAAGAATATTCCCCAAGCTAAGTGAAGTTCTAGTGAGAAAAGCCAAGACAATAGTACAAGCCAAGGCAATGTACTATGTTGGATTTGCCCAGACACTTTGAGCAAGGCTCCCCAGCCTGATGAAGAGAGAGTGAGATGAAGGAAAGGACAGGGGCCCCCCAAATGATACCTGGTGACTCACTGGATTGATGTTGTCCTTAACTGAAGTAATAGACTATCCTAGGAAGAAGAGATATTTTGTTGTTGTTTAGAACTTGCACCTGTTGAATTCAGTGTGGGCTTTATTCTGAGAAATCCAGAGTCCATTTGAGAAAACTTCTGGAACCTTAAGAGAGAGCTGGGACTAAAGACAGCACTTGGAATTCCTTACAAGGAAGAACAGAAAATGACACTATCACAGATTAGCATCCAGAGCTAGGAATGTTTTCTTGAAAATACATTTAGGCATAATCATTTCTAGGAGCTCACTAATCAAGAACCTCCCTTTCCAGAGTTCGTTTTAAATGTGGCAATAAAAGGCATATGAGGCTATAAAATGCAAAGCCTTTTCTTTTGTAATATGATTTATGTCTATGAATTACACGTGTAAGTTGAGAATAAGTTACAAATACATTTTTTCAGATCTTTGAAAGTACCTAATTCACTGTATCCTGACAGCAGTGATTGACTGATTCCAGAAATACTCCAGTTGTGTTCCAGGAGGGGGCCCCTAATTTTAAAATATGAAATAAAGCAGTTATCCAATTCATGCTTGCCAAGCTCTTCTGCACTAACTCTTTCCCAAAGGCTGTGAACTTCACATCCATGCTTGCAGATGCCCTGCAGAGTATTTCTTGAGCAACTTTAGGCCACCTCTCTACCATTCTCCTTACTAAGGTCTAACAGAAAGTTAGTGAGATGAAGACATGAGTTGAAGTTTGTGGAAGCTCAAAAAATAACATGCCTGTTTTCTTGAGATTTGAATCAAAGCACTTCAGGCCACCGGAGAACAACATAGCATGCTTATCAGCATCATTGTTGTCAGCCTCACTATCATCATCATCATCATCATCATCATCATCATGATAAAGACCAACTCAGAGGATGTGGTTTAGACGAGGAACAACAATGGGTATCCTAATGTTCAATCTCTAAATTAGCTTTATCCACCAAGTCATCTGCAAAAGTGGGCAACCACGATCTCCCCGTGTGGGAACTCACCTTGTAAAACAAATTTGAGGCATAGAAACACTACCCAGAGCTCATGTTCCCAGAGTTTTATTCTCCAAAGTACAAGAAATGGAAAAGCAGAGAGCTACTATGTCCAGTTCTTTTTATACCACATCAAGACATTATCAGGTCACTTACATACTTGGATATTCCATGTGCTGAAAACACAAAGCCATCTGAAGACATTTACCCCTTCTTTGTTGCCTCCTTGCCTTTTCCAGAAATCCCCAGTCAAAGGCTGAAGGAGAGTTAGAATATGGAGTTACAACAGTCCCCCTGCCCAGAGAACAGCCTGACATCAGGACAAGGAAAGGCAGTGACTTGCTCAAGGCCACACAGGGGAAGATCTTACTTAGGTTACCATTCCTCTGTACAGAAGAGAGGTCTGGGAAGTATGCTTCTATCTTGTCCCATAATTTTGTATTTAACTCAAAGGTGCCTTTGAGCAGAAACATTAGCCAGATGGTGATATGGTTTTCAAAAAATTGCTAACTGAAAGAGGGAACTCAATGAAGCAGCAGACTTTCACATGGCCCCTATTTATCCTGATCTGAGAGAAGCCTTCTGAGGTCACTGAGTGTTCCCTCTCTTACTCTGGAAAGTTCAGGTCTTTTTTTTCAGAAAATTGCAAAAAAAATTCTTATTCTGTCCATTTGTGTGGAGTCATCTTCCCAGTAGCACAAGCTCTGGCACATAGAAGATACTCAAGAAATGGTGAGTGATGGATGAAGAGAGGAATAAATAAGCAATATTTCATTCCCTTTCAGAAATATATGGGGTATGAAGAAAAAAAAAAGTTCAGTGCCGCTCCAGTTTGGGCAGTTAAAAGCACAATAAATAAATACATCAACTTCCTGAAAATGTTTTCTAAACTTTTGGGGCTGAAATGAACTCAATTATTAATAATTATCACTCAAATTGACTTATTTGGAAAGAATGGAAAGGAAAGAAGCAGTAGGAAAGACCAAAAATTTTTAAAAGTGCTAAGCCTTGTTCTTTACGAGGCACAGTCCTAGCGATCATGCAGTTCCCGAAATTAGCAAAAGAACAGCGAGCTCTAGACAAAGCTCATTCCTGAGCAACATGCCTTTCTTATGAATACCAGCCCCGGGACAGCTAAGATTTACACTCATGCTAGGAGCTTCACATATCCTAGTACTACTGTGTGAAGTAAGTAAAGCATTCTAGGCTCCAACTCATGAGGACATTATGGCAAGTGAGATGAGCCAGATACAGAAAGAAGAACAGTGTGGGATCCCACCAATACATGTGCTGTGCTTGAATGTTCCACTCAAAACATGCTGAAAGTGAATTGCCATTGTGACAGTATTAAGAGATGGGACCTCTGGGAGGTCATTAATGCTGCTATGGTGGAAGTGGATTAGTTATTTTGAGAGTGTCTTTGTCGTGAAATGAGCCTCCTCTTGCCCCCTCTGTCTCACCGTAAAGTGGCTTCTGTTGTTAAAGGACAGCAAAGAGATCCTCTTCAAATGATGAACAGTTGCCTGTGAACCCTGCCCTTGAACCTCCCAACCTCCAAAATGGGGACCCAGTAAAGTTCTGTTATTTATTATTAGCCAGTGTCATGCATTCTTCTACAGCAGAAAACAAATAAAATGTAGAACTTGAGTACAAAGTCAGATTTACAGAGACAGAGAATACGGAGGCCATCAGAAGTAGAGGCTGGCAAGGCAAGGGGAGATATCAGGTAGAAGACACAAAGCAGCAGATCTGCAAGATGGGCGAGTCTGGGGATCTAATGCACAATGTGAGATTATAGATAATGAAATTGAACACTTGATGTATCTGCGAAATGAGGAGACTTTAGCTGTTCCTGCCATACAAGAAAGATGTAACTGTGACTGATGGGTATGTTCATTTATCGCTATGATAACCATTTCACTATTAATATGGCTCCCATAATATCATCTTCTATACATTATATATGCACAATAAGACTTATTCCAAAAGAATCCATGAGAAACTATATTGTATGCACCTTCACAAATGTTAAATCATAGGGGACTGGGGAGATAACTCCATGGCACAAGTGCCTGCCTGGGAAGTGTAAGGTCATGAGTTTGAACCTTGGTCCTGCGGGACAAAAGAAAGAAGTTAAATTATTAAATGCTAAGCTTATGTTATGTAAATATATTTTAAGCTTGCTTCTTTCTCTTTGATTAAAAGTTTTCCTCTTATTCACTCACACATCAACCCATTAATTTAAAAGGTATTTATTAAGCAATAGGTGGGTGGGCAAGGTGTCCTAGTGCACACTATAGTCCCTGTACTGTGGGAAGCTGAAGCCGTTGTCTGCAGAGGAGAGCAGGTTTGAGCCCAGCATGGCAACTCAGTAACAT
Source organism: Myocastor coypus (assembly GCA_004027025.1). Classification (NCBI taxonomy): domain Eukaryota; kingdom Metazoa; phylum Chordata; class Mammalia; order Rodentia; family Myocastoridae; genus Myocastor; species Myocastor coypus. The sequence goes on from PVJA010031746.1 coordinate 22,381, forward strand.
GCCCTGTCTCACACACACACACAAAAAAACAAACCAACAACAACCACTATATATATATATATATATATATATATATATATATATATATATATATATATATATATATATATATATATATATATATATATATATATATATATGGCCATATATATATATATATATATGGCTGGGAATGTGTGAAAGCCCTAGGTTTTTTTTTTCTGGAACCAGGGATTGAACTAAGGCCCTTATGCTTGCTGGGCAAGCACTTATTCTAATGAGCCATCCCCTCAGCCCCAGAATCCCTAGGTTTAATCTAGTTCTGCAAGAACAAAAATTATCCATAAATGAAATAAAAATAAGATGCTTCTGAAAGTCATATCACAAGGAAGAAAATGCTAGAGAATAAGTTTGAAGCAAGCAATGCAAGGCTGGTGCACCCTAAATCACAAGGAGAAGCTAAAGAAACTCCTATGAAATGGAGAGAAAGCCCATGCTGATGGAATGAAAAACTCATATAATTAATATGGCCATTCTCTTGGAATTGGTCTCTGGATTTTATTTAATCATTTTATTTTAGTGTGGTTTTCTTGAAGAAATTGACAAATCGATCCAAACATTTATATGGAAGTGAAAGCATCTAGAGGAACCAAAACAAATGTTTGACTGCAAAGTTGGAGGGTTTTCACTTACTGATTTAAAGTCTTACTATAAAGTTAGTTAACAAGACAGTGTGAACTAGCTTGTCAGTTGGTCTGTTGAAAGGAGCAGTTAATGCTTAAATTTATTATCTTCTCCTTTTTTATTTCTTATAACTTTTGAAAAACCAATTTTACATGTTTATATCTGGTAATCTAACTAATTTGAAGACAACGTTATGAAAGACAACAAACATTGTTGAATCCCTATTTTTTCAGTGAAATTCTGTATCATTTCTATTTTTTTTACAATTTTTATTCTCTTTAAAAAATAAAAGTACAGAAAATATAAATAAATAAAATTAAATAATGGTAGACCTCACCAAAATTTAAAACTTTTGCAATTGTAAATGCATCATTGGGGCCTGGCGGGATGGCTCAGAGGTCTAAAGCGCCTGCTTAGGAAAGCTTGGGCGGCTTCAGGAACTGCGGTTCGATCCCCGGCACCACATGCCGCGCTAGCCCTGCCTTCGGGGTGGGCTGAGCCGGCCATGAAAATGAGTGAATAAACAAACAAAGGTTCTGAAACAAAGAAAAAAAAAAAATGCATCATTAAGAAGCGAAAAGAAAACAAGCAACAGAAAGGGTAAAATATTTATTTATAAAACTCATTTCAGAGCTGGGGATACAGCTCAGTGGCACAGTGACAACCTGTGCAAGGTCCTGAGTTTGATTCCTAATATAGAAAAACAAAATGTACAAAAATACCCATATCAAAGGACTTGTACCAGCATGTGTGAAAACCTCATACAGCTCAAAACAATGACCTAAGAAAACAACTCAAAACATGGGAAAAAAGGATGAAGAATTATGGACAGTCATTTCACCAAAGATATGTGAATAACTGTTAAGCACATAAAAAGGTCATTATTCATCCTCAGCATTATTCATTAAGCTAATATAAGTGAAAGTCACAATGACATACCATTTCCTATCCTCCAGAGTGTTTAGAAGGCAGACAATAAAAAATGATGAAATGTACTATCATTTCTGGTAAGAATGTAAATTGTATGGCTACTTTTGGAAAAAAATTGGCAGTTTCTCAAAAAATTATTCTTCAGTATCCAACCAAAACAAATGAAAACATTTGCCCAAATGAAGACCTGAAGCAGAATATTCACATCAGGAAACACTGGAAACAACTCAAATATCTACCAGTTTCTATGGATAGGCAAACTGTTGAACAGTATAGCAGAATACCATTTAGCAATGAAAAAGAATCGACATGCTACATGGGGAATTGGCTTTAAACCATACAAAGTAAAATAAGCCAGACAGGGCTGGAAGAATAGTTTGGCTTCTAAACATTTGCCTGGAAAGTGCAAGGACTGGGCTTAATTCCTAATAATACATGCCCCATCAGCCCCACTCTGCTGGCCATGGAAACTAGGTGTGGTGGCACAGGCCTGTAATCCCAGCGCTGGGGAGGTGAGACAGGAAGATCACTATGAGTCCAAGCTGTATAGCAAGACCCTGTACCAAATAAACAAATTAATTAATTAATAAATTAATAAACAATCTCTAAAAAGCCAGACATGTAAGAACACATTGCATGACCATATATATATA
>PVJA010031747.1:0-24657 GCA_004027025.1 Myocastor coypus
CAGGTAGTTCACAGTTACTGGCCGCCCAATGCTGTGTCAGGTACATGTCCATGCTGGGAAAACAGTGGGAGGCACAACCTGCACAGGTGCCTCTTGCTCCCTGGGAGCTTACATCTGCGAAGGGCAGCAGGCCATCAGCAGGAAACCTGAGCAAAGATATCTAGTGCAGTGATGCAATGGGGAACACAACAGGAAGTGAGGTCGGGAGACACCAGGGGAGGTGGGTCACGAGGATCTGCAGGCCACTCTGGGGACCTAGATTTCCTGCAAGAGACTTTCCTGATGCTGCAGGCTCAATCCAAGAGTGATATTGTCAGCACAAAAAGAGCCACAAGACTTGTTGACATCAGCCCTGATCTAAGAATGGAGACCCTGGCAGCGTGCAGATCTGGAGGGCATGAAGGGGTGTGGAAGCTCAGAGAGGCCCAGAGGAAGCTGGAGGGGGCTGAGCAGAGGGGGAACGGGGCCAGCTTTCCTCTGGGGGAGAGACAGCAGCATGGCACAGGCAGAGTGGGCGATGAGGCCAGAGGATCAAGCGCCGCTCTTGAGGCTGTGTGTGGGTCCGGCTGAGGGTCTGGCCTGGAGGCAGCAGGCCTCAGAAGGGTGTGTGGAGGGCACAGAAGAGGGGACAAGGCAGTTCTGGCCCTGAGCAAGACAAACTAAGTTGGTGCCAGCCAGACCATAGCCAAAAAAAAGCAGGAATGACATGAGACCTCAGGGTGGCTGGCTGGTCGGTCAAGGACTCACCGAAGGGTATCTGCCAAGGGCAACTCTGTCTCAGGTGCCAAGATGCCAACAGGTACTAGATGTGGAGTCTGCCAGGCACAGTAGGGCATAGTGTCCCCACAGCTGGACTTGGGCTGTACTGGGTAGAGAGGCTTCCAGGCAGGGCATGGGGGCCCTAAAGGTGGGCAGTGCTGGAGCTGCATACAGCAGAGAGGGAACAAGCCTGGATGGCATCAGAAGTACCAACTGTGTTCCAGACACCTCAGCCTTATGAGCAGCGGAACTGCACAGCTGGGCCACTGCAGTCCCTAGGAAGTCATGGCTCAGAGGCTCGATGACTCAGCCGAAAGGACATAGAGCTAGAGCTGGCACAGACCCCACAGTGGCCATCTGTGAGCAACTGCTCTGCTGGTCTGACCCCTCCCAGGTTCTGCCTGTGCCCAGTGAGACCTGGAGCCTCCGCCACATAAGGCTCTGATCATGCCTTTGGTTCTAGGATAAAAGGCACCGAGAGCCAGTGAGACACCATCTTGGCACCTGCCTGTAGCTAGCGAGGGCGAAGTCTGGTGCCCCAGGAGGGACAGAGCTCTCTGACTGTGACATGGGGCTCTCGGGATGTCTTCTGGGGACGAGCACAACCTCTCCTATGCAGAGTAGGAAACAGGCCCCACAATGGGGAGGAACGCGGTCGAGGTCACACATGACGGGACACGGGTGGCGGGAAGGAAACTGCTTCCCCAGTCCATCTGTGTTCTCCTGAAAGAGGTGGCAAGACAGAGACCCAAGCCAGCCAAGAATGATGCCCACATGTGGATAAGCATAACTCCGTGCAGAGAAGGCTTGTCCAGGCCTCTGGTGAGGGCCAGCCATGACACAGCATGAGTCTTCCCAAGGACAGGGCAGCCCCAGCATCTTCCATAGGACAGGACTAGGACTGGCATTGCTGGAGGAGTAACCAAGACCCCTTCTAGGGATGAGCTAAGGCTAAAAACGCCTTCCTGGGAGTGCTTTCCTGCTGTTGCCAGAAGCCACTAATCATCCTACGGTGTCTAGCAGGTGTGAGTCCAGGTCCTTGTTTGTTCTACAGCCCACCTTATAGGAGCCTAAGGGCTTCCCTTGGCAGGGAAACCATGTGCAGTGAAAGACAGAGTGCCCTGGACGCCTCTCACTCACTTCCAACACACTTATCCCCTTGTCTTGCTACTTTCTGAAGCCATTCTGGAAGACCTGCTTGTCAGTGTCTTTATGAGGTGTGATCGAGAATAACAGTGGGTGCCACAGCCAAGCGTCATCCCACAGAAAGGTAGGATTGTAGAAACATCAGTGTGTCCTCCTCATCTGAGTCACCAGGACCATGCAACTTCTGGCTCTTCCCAAAGTCAAAATGACCGTGACAGATAAGCATTTTAAATTGATCCAGGACATTGAGGCAACCATGACAGTATAATTAAAGCCACTCATGAAAGAGGACTTTCAGACCTGGCTCAGAAAGTCATAAGAATAAATGCATTGAAAATGAGGGGGAGTGGTACACACCTGTAATCCTAGCACTTGGGAGGCTGAGGCAGGAGAATCGATGTGAGTTCGAGACCAGCCTGGGCTTAAAAGTGAGCTCAAGGCCAGCCTGAACTGCATAGCAAGACCAGGTCTCAGACAGATAGACAGACAGAGACAGACAGACAGACAGACAGACAGAAAAAGAAAGAGAGAGAGAAAGAAAGAAAGGAAGGAAGGAAGAAAGAAAGAAAGAAAGAGAGAAAGAAAGAAAGAAAGAAAGAAAGAAAGAAAGAAAGAAAGAAAGAAAACGACGGGGAGTACTTCTTGAGAATTTCATAGCAATGCATCTTAAAAAAAAAAAATTAAACACTTGATGTGCTTTCAGTTGGTCACACCCTGTAGAGTTATCAGGAGATCAGAGGTGACTGGTGCCCACTCCCCAACTTGAGCAGGACTGCTGCTTGGATCAGATGACATCTCAATGGCAAAGGACAAGCCAGGTGGATAGTGGGGCAGGGGCAGCCTGGCAGGAAGGGCACAAGGAGCAAGCAGAACTCCAATGAAAATAGGTTGCAGGGCCAACAGCCGCGGGCCTCGCAGGCGGCAGGGCACACTCAGCCTTTGATTTGATTGCGCCATGCGTTGGATAGTTTTCCCAGCACTGGGTTGAGAAACCTGACATCTGCAGCTTCATGGAGGAAAGGTTTATGAGGCTCCAGTGACAAACGGTCCTGTGTGTGGCTGGCATGCTCTAAGGCAAGAGCATCAGGGCAGAAGATTGTCACATTCAAGCATGTAACCAGAGTGAGGGGTTCCTGGCATAACCCGGGCAAGAGAAGAAGGGGCGGCCTGACCAGCCCAGATCAAGGTGGTGGCTGTGGAAGTGACAAGAGCTCGGGTGTGCTCTATTTTTGAGACAAGTCAAGTAAATGTGGGTTTATAAACAGAGGTCAAAAATAAAGCCACTGATCCCTTATTGAACATCTGGGTCCTCAGCAGACAGCTGGCTGGTCGTCCACTACACAGTTCCAGTGGGACGAATGTGCACTGTGCTAGTGAGTAGCCCTGTCAGAGTTCACCCTGTGCCAGGCCCTGCATTTGGCACCAGGTACAGGGCCCAGTTACTGAGTTGCCTGCAGTTCCTGTGCCCGTTTGTCTGCAGTGTGGCTCTGCTGGGTTCCTGCAGCATCCATGTGTCAGATGTGCTGAGGCAGTCAGACCTGCAGAAGGCAAAACAGGGAGGGTGCACTGCCAGGCAGCAGGTCCTGGTGGTGACAAGACTCCTGCCACTGAAGCCCTCCTGTGCTCTGCCTCCTCTCTTCACAGAAGCCATCGTGGAGTCAGCCCTGTACAAGTGCGTCTTGAAGCCCCTAAAGGAAGCCATCGACTCGAGCCTACACGAGATCCACAGCAAGGACGGCTCCCTGCAGCAGCTCAGGGTAAACCAACAGGTGGTCCTGGCCACCACTACCACCGACCTGGGTGTGACCACCAGTGTGCCCGAGACGCCCATCCTGGAGAAGATCTTGCAGAAGCTGGCTGGCATGCACAAGGCCTACTCGCCTGAGAAAAAGATCTCCATCCTGCTCAAGACCTGCAAGCTCATCTACGATTCCATGGCTCTCGGCAACCCAGGTAGGTGGGGACCCTCCTTGAGAGGCAAGCAAGCTGGCTGTTCCAGCTGAAACCTGGTTTGCACAGGGAAGTCTGCATCCAAATTTCCCCTTTTTGTGAGGACATTGGTCACAGCAGGGTTGGGGCTTTCCCTTGTCCTGGGTGACCTCATGGCCTGTTACATGTACTGTGACCCCATTTCCAAATAAGGTCCCATTCTTGGGTGCTGGGAGTTAGTTCTTGGGCATGTGGATTTGAGAAAGGGCCTGGCTTGGCCTGCTGTGCTGAACTCAGCTGGACTTTGTGGTCTGCTGTGAGCCATAGCCAGCTGGAGCTGGCTGGTCGAGGGTGGCCCTGTTATTGGTTGGGTGGTGACTGGCAGGGGCTTGTGCCAAGTTTCCTCCCCCACAGCCCCTAGCCCTGTATCAGGTTACCCCAGGCTTGTGCCCAGGCTATATCACTGGGGCCAAGAGACCAAGCACAGGCTAAGCCTGCTGAGTCCTGGCCTGAACTTACAGGCTGTCACCAGTAGGAGTCATTTGTTCAGTCACAAGATGAGCCCTGACTCTGGGTGAGGCACTCTTGCTCATGTAAAGTCATGCTGCGACAGATGTAGGGAGAGGAATGCCACGGATAGCTATAATCAGTTTACCCCAGCGCTCCCCCAGGTGAGGCAGGACAGGTGTCACTGCACATAATGCACACCTTTGTGAATAGAACAGAGGCCGCATCTCACCCTCCCACCACCTGTCAGCTGGAGGCCCGTGTGCAGCTCACAACCCGAGTAGCTATACATGGCACCCATGGTAATGGACAAGGGGAAGATTGGCCCTTCTGTTACAATACAGGCGTGGATTCAAATCACTAGTTTGTATGAACTTGAATGATTTCCTTAGTCCCTTAGAGCCAATGTCCTCATCTATGGAAGTTGTTTTGCAGAGAGGGGAAACTAAAATGCCTGCAGCCCAGAAGCTGTGTTCGGTCACTGCGAGTATGGAAACAACCTGTGTAAAATGCAGTCCACAAAGCCTTGCCCTGCAGGTGTAACCATGGTGGTCTGAGGAGCAGTGCTTTCTCCTTCCTTGAAGAAGGGCAGGCCCATCAGGCCATAGGCCAGCAGAGAGCCAGTCTAAGGTCAGATCTCTCCTGCTAGAAAAGCTTCCCAAGGCACAGGCCCAGTTCCAGGTCAGAGTCATTTTCTTATGCTAAACTGATTTGTGGCCTCTGGTGAGAATAAATGTTAGTTCCCACCGGCAGACACCACACTGAGTTACAAATGCTCACGACTCTTACTCAGCATGTTGGAAATGCAGTTGGGAGACAAAAGGCTGAGGAAGAGGCATGGGGTCCATGAAGGGTTGTTCTTCACAGGATGGACTTTAGACCTGGATGGCAGGTGACTTATGTAGTCCACAGGCCAGTGAACAGGCCACAGATGTAAGCAACCTTAAAAATTTCCCCTTAAATAAGGCAGGATTAGCCACCAATATGCAGAACCCAGAGCTCTCAAGGAGATGGGCATGGGCAGCCCTGGGGGCCAGAGCCCTAGGAAGCCTGGCTGGGCTGAGCAAAGCATTGTGGGAATAAGCTAGGTGCCTTCTCAAGTGGAGTGAGCAGTTCTGGGTCCACAGCAGGTGGGCAGGATTGGGCTATCTGGATCCGGCTGTCCTCAGGGTGGGTAGAGAGAACATTGGAGAAACTGAGTCAAGCCAGATAGGAGACAGAGCCCTTCACTGAGGGCAGCCTCACCCAGAGAGATAAGTTCCTGTCCCAGCTCGGCCCCTTAGCTGCTGGGCAGTTCAGATGACCCAGTGCACAGCCTGGTGCCTTCCAGTTAAGGGGCACAGTGGTCCCCACCTGTGGCCACCTTGAAATCCAGAGGAGCCTGCAGCCTGTAGGTTGCAGGGTGACTGTACTTCCTAACTACAAATGTCCACTTCCATAGTTTGGGTCTTCCAGGAAATCGTTTCCCCCAGGTCCTACTGGGCTGTAGGAGCTGTGGGTGGAGTTGGGGCCAGGTGTGCAGCAGCCCTCCCCACAACAACCCTGCCCTGGCTGGGAAAGGGCAGTTCTGTTCTCAGCGAGCTCCATTTCCCTAGAAGCTGCTGGCTTCCTGGAATTCTTTTAAAACTCCAGTCATGTGGTAGTGATGTTCCAACCATGTGACCTTTCCTATCTGTGGGTCTGGCTACTAAAAGCTTAACCAGAGTAGGGAACAGGGGAGGAAATGGCTAATTTCCATGGGGAGATGAGGGAAAGAAAGGCAGTTGGTGGAGCCAGCAAGCTGGGGACAGCAGGTGGTGGGCAAAGCAAAGTAGGGGGACTGTGAGGCCACCCAGGCCAGTGACTCTGAGCCATGATAGTCAGGCCAGGGCCAGGGCTCTGAGCCAAGATTTCCCAACAGAAGCCACTGGGTCTTCACCAAGAGACCATGGTGGGTCCCTTCCACTGCTGGCTGAGCACTGCCTGGAAGTCCAGTGGTGTGCAGTTTAATCTCGGCCCCTAGCAGGTTGAAGCAGCTGCTGCTTGGAGCCTCAGCTACTTACCTGACAAGAGCAGGGTTGGCCTGCAGCCCTGGGACCTCTGCTTCCTTGCATGGCCTTGGACAGCAGTTCCCCTGGGCCCCAAATTCACATTAAGCCCCAGGGAACTCCCTGAGCAGCAGAGGAGCTCAAGAGCCCCTCCTGCAGTGTCCCTACCCATACAGTGGGGCTGGGAACTCCCCTGGAGGATCTGGTGAGGAGACCCCTAGTGTGTATGAGTGCTTAGATGTTAGGGTACAGCAACCACTGCATCTCTCCACTTTCCCTGATGTATGGGGCACACGTGCTCAGTAATCCCTCAGCTGGGTTTCAAAGGCACCTAGGGCCACCAAAGGGCCACCAGACAAATACTGCAGGGCCCAGGGCCAGCCTTGTGCTGACAGCCTCACTGGGCCTGTTCTGTTCTACACACGGGGCTCTGCACGGGATTTTGTCTGGGATAAATTGTTCTACTGCTATTTTTTTTAAGTCTTTCACTTGGAAAGAATTTCAAGCTTCAAACACCCCCAAGAATAGAAGCAGCACATGGAAACAGGAACACATATAGGTACTCTTGCAAGTTGTTGTGCCTGCCTGCTGTCTCTGTCTTTGTGCATCATAATTGTTTTCTGAATCATTTAAAGGACAGAGTGCTTGCACATGCAGAGCCCGTTGTCCCTGAACACTTTCCTGCATGTGCCAAGGAGTATCTGTCAGTACTAATGCTGCCTTACACCCACCCAGGGTTGTCCTGTCAGAAGTCCACATTGCTTTTTACCTAAGCTACTTGGCTGTGTCTTGGTTGAATAAGGTCCTTGCTCACACCCGCCTGCAGGCCAGGATCCAGCCAAAGGCCAGGCAGTCCATGCAGCAGGCCCGCACATTCCACCTCCCTTCATTTGCAGTACTTGTATAGCCTGTCTTTGTCATTTATGACATTGGTAGTTTTGCGACTGAGATGCAGACTTCCTTCCCGCCCCCTGCTTTTTCCTTTACATGAAAGTTCCCCATTTTGTGTTCGTCAGATGTTTCTTCATGATTAGATTGAGGTTACACATTCTCAGCCACATCCCCATTGACCCATACTCTCTTCTGACTCTGACACTGGGCAATTTTAGGGCTAGGCCCAGGGCCCTGGGCTCACAGCCATCTCCATGCTGGGTTCCCAGTAGCTTATGTCATCTACACCCTGGTAACTCCACATGGGATCCAGAGACCAGCAGTCCCACACCGAAGTCCACAGGCCCTTTGGGTCCCGTGGGGAGGCAGATCTCAGCCTATGCCCCACACACAGAGCAGCCCACCCCTCCCAAGCCCATCACCACCTGTGGCCCACTAACCCACAGCTGCCTTGTGATCCCAGGGAAAGATGTTTCTGCCAGCCTCTCCCATGGCCATGAAGGCACACAGCAGCTACGTGTCATTCTTGGGTGAAAATAAGAACAAAATGGGGCCCAGCTGCAGGTGATACCTGTAGAAGAATGAAAATGAGTGACTTGGAAGCACAAGGTCAGCATTCTGGGCTGACGAGATAGCTCAGTGACCTACGCACCTGCTTAGGCAAGCACAGAGTCTGGGATTCAATCCCCGGCACTACATGCCATGCCAGTCCCACCCCCAGGCATGCTGAGCCAGCCACTGAGACCAGACATGGTGGCACATGCCTGCAATCCCAACAGTGGTGAGGCTGAAAACAGGAAGATCATTACAAATGCAAGCTGCATAGTGAGACCCTGTACCAAATACATTAAAAAAAAAAAAAAAAAAAGATCAGAGTTCCTTGGCCATACCAACCTCTCCATGGAGAGAGATACGATTATGGCTGGCACCCAGCAAAATTATCTGGCCTTGTGCCCCCGCTTTCATCACTGTCCCTACCAGTCCCTGGGACCAGCACTGCCCTTCACAGTAGCAGTTGAGTATGTTCCCCACTAGGACTAGAGTAGGGTAATGGGACAGGCAGATTGGGGAAAAATCCTGGGAGAAACTTGGCCATTCATCTGTGCCCAGAAGCAGAGCCAGCTCCTGTGGGTTCATGGAGTATGGTGTGAGCAGCAAGGCTTCTAGATTCACCTCCCCTTTTATTTTGACCAACAAGTCATTCTCACCTCTTTGATGAGTGAGGCCAAACATGGAAAACCAGGAGAAGTAGGTGATGGGCTACAGGGTCAAATCCACTAATGTAGATAAATGGCAGGACACACTAAGGGGCTGAGGCACACAGGCTGCCCTGGAACCTTCAGTAAGCTGATGCCCAGGGACTTCCAGAGATTCCAGCCAGCTGTAGCTCCAGGACACAAAGTACATATGGCCAGGTCATTGGATGTGGGGTCTGCAGTCTTGTGATGGGGCCCAGGTTCCTTGTTGACCACCTCCCAGCAGAGGCCATGAAGTCCAGGGTTTGTGGCTGGCTCAGGCAGGGCCAGTGCTGGGAAACTGGATGGAGGAGGAACTTGATGGGGACTGCAGGGACCTTAAGGATGAAAAAACTGGAGAGGCCGGGCTGTTGTTGTTGTTATTATTGTTTAAAAGTGCTTAAAAAAAAAAAAGCTGAAATGATTTGTGATGAAAAAGATTCTTCGTATTTATTGTTGAAAGGTTGACCAGTGGTGGTATGTTGGAGAATTTCTTTCTAATCTCAGATGACTAATAAATAAATAGACAGTTAACTAAGGAAATACTAGCTGCTGTAACATATGTGCTCTACTACCACGAACTCAGAAGTTTTTTTCTCACTCATGTAAATTGAGCAGAATTGCAGCTACCATGTTGCCACATAGAAACCCACAGTGTGGGAGGTGATTTAGGCCCCCTAGGTCTCCTGGGAATTGATGCCTGTTGGCACCAAGACTCACACCTCATTTCCCACCCCACAGTACGGCTGGAATTGAGCCCCTCAGAGGTGTCATGCCCTGAGATCTCATAAGGATCAGCCTAACAATGCCCACGTGCCTGGCACAGACAAGGCACCCACTGAGCACCTGCCATCTGTCTTACCACTCCATCCCCTATGGCAGGTGGACACCATTGTGCTCCCTATTTCTAAGGAAACAGAGGCAGGCAGTGAAATTAGGCAGGTGCCTCTGAGCAGGTGAGTAGTAGATAGGTCTGCTTCCTTAGCCAGCGTCCCCTGGGCACCAGCCAGCAGAGGTGAGCCCAGAAAAGGCAGGCCCAAGTCATAGGCAGAGTTTCTCCACAATGAAGCCACTGCATCTTGGGGCCAGTCTGGGAGGCTGTGGGTGGAGCTCTCTGAAGAGGAAGCCTGGGAGCTGGAATGATGCTGGGTGGATGCAGTGTTGCCTGAAGCAGAAGTTGGACTTAACCAACGTCTCAAGCTCAGGGCCTCAGCAGGAAGGAGGGGCTGGTTCCATGTTGCACACTGGCCACAGAGCATGGAGGTGACTTGCCACCTACCATGCCTTCTCCTAAGGCCTTGGGTCACTCATAAAGAAGCTGGCAGTCCATACTTGACCAGTAATTTTCAAACTGGTTCCAGGCAGCTATATAGAGGCCCAGACATAGCTGGGAGTGGCTCTGTGGGTCCTGGAGTGGGACAGGAAAGGAGCTGCACAGCCAGCCCCATTGTCCCCACTTTGGCCAGCCAGAGAAGCTGTGTTGTACATGATGTGCCCTCCACGAAAGCCTGCCACCACAGAAAACGCTTCAAATTCCACTGCACTGGACAGGCTGTACTTCCTACCTTCTTATGCTTTCCTCCGATAAATGCATTTCAACCATTAAAAAAAGCATCTGTTGACAATAGAGATGTTAAAAGCAAAACCCTGGAAGACCAGTCCCTGTCCTTAAGATATTCAAAAGTCAAGCAAAAACTCAGAGCACTGAACAAGCAGGAGTCATGCGGCATTGCAGTGGTACAGTGTGGCTGCTGCTGTTTGTTCATTTGTTCATTCATTCATTCTGCAGTTAGTGATTAAATACCTATGAGGGCTGGGCACTGTTGAGATGTTGGTCATTCGCGCAGAACAAATAACATCACCCCACCACTCTGCAGCAAGACCAACTGGCTGACATTGCAGAGGGTAATGAGAGGGCAATGAAATAGCAAGTACACTATCCAGCTTTGCCATGGCTATGGGTGAACACTGGTGAGTGAGTGGAGCAGCAAAGGTCTGCATCCCCCAAACCCAGGGCACAGGGATGGCCTCTCAGAGCAAACATATGTTATCTACTTTTCTATTCAGTAGTGGCAGAACACAGGAAGCCCATTATCAGGGCATCAGACCTCGTTAGTGGGGTGCTGAGAGAGGAGCAAGTTGCTTTCTGCAGGGGTCATGGTGGAAGGCAAAGATCGAAGGGCTTTTCAGTCGTGAGCCCTGTGTGCCGCAAAATTGTTGCACTACCGCTTGGGATAGGGGGGTTATAAGGAAAGATTAAACCCTTTTGCTAGATCAGGGGTCTGTAAAACATAGCCTCCTGGCCAACCTGGGCCTGCCACCTGACTTTATATATTTATTATTATGAAAACTTGCATCTTTCCATTTACACAGTGTCTGGGGTTGCTATAGTACAGTGGTCCCATTGAATAGTTAGGACAGACACTGTATGGGCTGTGAAACTAAAAATATTTGTCATCTGGTCCAGTATAGAAGAAAGTTTGCCAGTCCCTTTTTATATAATGCCTCCCAAATGACCAGACTTTCTTTCACCCACCCCTTTGGTGCTCACAACAACCCTACTTAACAGTTTTCCCAGTTTTTGGATAGAAACAGTGAGGCTCAGAGTGGCTTATGGAGCAATCAGCCACCTACTGGTCAAATGGTAACCAGGGGCCTCCACCTCCTGCTGGGCAGCGTGCTCCAAGCAAGCGTCCTTGGGCTCGTCTTTGTCTGAAGCAGAGCTTGCCTACTCTTGAAGTGTCCCAACCTGTGCAACATGCCACAGGCCCCCACCAGCTCCACACAGAGCAGCTCCCCCGTACCACAGATGGCAAGCAGATGGAGCTTGGAAGAAGAGAGAGCAGAAATCACCAGGAAAACCAGGTTGCAGCCAGGAGGGTTTTGAGCTGCATGGTCAGGTGGATGTGAGCTCTGATACATGTAAAACAGATGTCCAGATCACCAGAGACTTGTTTTGCAGCTGTGTGCAAAATCCCACTAGCACTGTCTGGGGCCCTCTGTGCACATACAGAGTTCTGAGCAGGGGCTCTGCATTTCCCAGAAGGAGAACGCCCCCTTAGCTACACTGAGAACACACTTCAGCCATGTTGGATGCTTGGATGGGTCCTTGAGCCACTATCCAGTTGCTTGTGCAAGCTTTTTGCCCACTGAGGGGTAAGACCTGGGTTCTAGTCCCAGCTCTGCAAGTGCCCAGCTGCGCGGTTTTGTAGAGTCTACAGCCCTGGGCCTCAGCTGCCTTGCAGTGTGATTGGACCTGTTACTTCAAGGCCACTGGTGCCCTAAGGTTGGCTGCTATTAGTTCTCGAGAGCTGTATGTATCTCTTCCTAGCTCTGTGAAAGCAGTTAACATGGCAGACACTGGGAGACAAAGCAAGTCAGCTTCTGTTTTGTTTTTCCTTTTGAAAACTTTTTGGGAAGCTGCCCTTAGCACACCAGCAGACCCAGGGCCTGTGGCCACAGCCTGACCACAGGCAGACCCAGTGGTGTCCAGTGAGCGCCACTGCACTCAGTTCAGTCCGCAGTCAGAAACCCATGTCCAGGCCCCAGAAAAATGGGGACAGAGGCTCAGAGAGGTCTAGTGACTCAGGATAGCACACACAGCCCCTTCTCTGCTGTGAGGAATCTGGCAGTGTGCAAGAGGGGCAGCTTTGGAATGGTGAGGGCACATGGGAGCTGGAGCAGAGCAACAAAAACCTGGTGGCTCCCTGTAGTCACCACCTGGGATGGGGTGGTTATAAGGAAAGATTAAACCCTTTTGCTAGATTAGGGGTCTGTAAAACATAGCCTCCTGGCCAACCTGGGCCTGCCACCTGACTTTATATATTTATCATTATGGAAACATACATGTATCCATTTACACACTGTCTGGGGTTGCTGTGGTACAGTGGTCTCATTGAATAGTTAGGGCACATACCGTACGGCCTGTGAAACTAAAAATATTTATCATCTGGTCCAATATAGAAAAAGTTTGCCAGTCCCTTTTTACATAACACCTCCCAAGTGACCAGACTTTCTTTCAGCCACCCCTTTGGTGCTCACAACAACCCTACATGACAGTTTTCCCAGTTTTTGGATAGAAACAATGAGGCTCAGAGTGGCTTATTGAGTGATCAGCCACCCATTGGGAGTGAGTCCCAGATAGAGGGCACTGTGCATGTGCTCAAGAGCACAGCAGCCGAGACTCAGCACCGTGAAATGTTTCCTGGGAGGATGATGGAGCCATTACTCTGCGTTTCTCCTGAGGTCAAAGTTGGAGAGCAGACTAAGCACCTGGACAAGGGTGTCCCAGAGGCTTCATGGTACAGCGGGCTGCAAGGGTGAGTGTCCAAGTAGCACAGCCATGGGGCTGGATTCAAGTTGTGCTCATCATACTCTGGCCATGTGACCTTGGGCAAGTAGCTTGTCTTCTCGGAAACTCACTTTCCTCCTCTGTAAATTGAACACAGTGACCTGAACTTTACCTCCCAGAGTTGCTTCAAGAATTCATGCTATGTTGCTCACAGAATCTGTTTTGCCTTTGAAAGGGTCACACAGAAGTGGCTGCCTTGCTGGTGAGGTCAGGTTGGAGCCTATAGAAGGCAGGGAAGGGTTGGTCGGGCATGTGGATGTGGCAGACTCCCACCTGTACACAGGCCACTGGCTGGATGGTATGGCAGGATCTAGCAGTGACTCATGGCAGCATGGTGCTTCTGGGCACACTCGTGCAAGTCCTTGGGAACCAGGGTGCAGGATCAGGCCTTGGGAGCCACCAATGGCTCTTTAGCAGTGACAGTGCAGCCTCAGAGCTTCACTCTAGGGACAGGCACTGTAAGCGGCTGGTGGGGGCAGGGCTGGAAAAACAATCGGAATGCAGAAAGGGGTCAGATGAAGGACCCGGGGAGCAGGGAGGACCCCAGGTTTCCATCTGGGAGCTTCGAGGGCATGGCTTGGGAGGAAGGTCTCTGGGGACTCCTGAGTCAGCGTTCAGTGCTAGAGCATTCACTCACCCAGAACTACTTCCTGTGCCCTTTTAGTGTGCCAAGCTGTGTGTGGCTGGACCATCCTTAAGCAGACAGTCCTGACCTCAGGCAGGACTTGGGTGTTTAAGGTTCAACGAGCATTGGAGGGGGCTGCCCTGTGCCCCAAGGGACCTTTCAAAACATTCCTGCCCCTCCCCCAGATCTAACAACCAAGAAGCAACCCTGGGCCTCACAGATACCCCATGGGGAACAAAACCACCCTAGCTGAGAACCACTTCCTGGCACTGTGAATTGCACAGTATATGGGAAGAAATATGTTCCTAGAGGTGGAGTGTGAAATTTTGTCAACTGTGAGGTGAGGGAACCCTTCAGGCCCAGTTCCGGTTCAGAGCCAAACTGTGGGACTTGCCTTCTCCCTAGCCATCAATCAACACAGAGAATAAAAATCTCCATGTGCCAGGATCTTAATAATCAAGCTCTTCACATGAAAAAACTCCAAGTGTGAAATAATATCTCCCCAGAAGCTCTTCAGGCTCATAGACTGTCAAGGAACTCCTCAGAATGAATTCTACACAGGGAGAACCCAAGGTCAGGGAAGCAGAGGGGTTGGGGTGCAGCTCTCAGGAAGAATGGGAGGTTGGCCAAGTTCTGTAGGTATTTTGATGGGAGCATGGTGGGGGCGCTCCAAGTAGATCCTGTCATAGTATTCTCACTGATGCCCCCTGGCATGGACATGTCATCTGTGTCCCTTCCCACATGACCAGAAATTCAGGCTCAGAGGGAAGGTGAGTATGCAGAGGCCACACAGCTGGGACCTGCACTCCTAAGCTGAGCTACCTGACACCAGTAATGGCCCTTCTTTCTGGAGTTCTTTACAGTTACTCTCCCAGGTCCATATCTTTTTCTCCTCATATTCTCTCAGAAACCCAAATGGCCATCAGATCCGGAATTGCTGGTCCCAGTTTGCAGATGGGAAATGGAACGTGGCCAGGAGGGCAGGAAAAAGGGCACAGTATTCTCTAGAAAGCTGGGGGATGGAGGGGAAGGCTGGTTAGTATGAGGGCTTGGGTGAGAAGGTGAGCAAGTGCAAATGGCTGCCCCGCCACTGACCAGCAGGTGGGGTTCTGGAGAAGTCAGAGTCAGCTCATGACACACCTGCACTCTACACAAAGCTGATCTGATTTTCACTCACATTTTCTGGTGCCTTCTCCTGTATAAGGTCCTCAGCAACCAGGCTTCTCCCACCCTCTTTGTCCACCATGCTTGAGCTCTTCTTTATGCACATGCTCCTCCCCTCAGGGGCATGACCTGGAAGTTGAATATGCCACTTCTCTCTTGAGTCCCTTTAACTAAAACTTAGATAGAAGGCTGTACCTAGCTGCAAGAGAAGCTGGAAAGGCAGCTTTTATTTTTGGAGGCCATATTCAACTAAGCCAGAAGTTCTATTACTATGAAAACAGAGACTGAACAAGGCAGAGAGTTGTCAACAACCTGAAGTCATAGTCCCTGGCTTGGTTGATGGTCTTAGCTTGGAAGGGTCCTTAGAGCAGAGAGTAGCTATGACTCTTTCTCCACCTCCACAGGGGCCAGGCTCACACCAGTGCCACTGCAATGGCTGACAGTCACCCATGTGTTTTGGGTGCCATTCCCTGCCCTAAGTGCCAACCAAAAGGATTTGGGTGAGGTGACATGCTACAACGAGTACCCTAAAATGTCAGTAACCAAGGTATATATGTATGTGTCCATAGACTTCAAAAATTTGATGGTTTTTAGTATATGCCCAAGGCTGTATTCAAACACTCTTATTTTGAACATTTTCATCACTCTCAAAACAAACTCCATTTCTACCTCCTACCATCCCCTGGAAGCCACCAGCCTGCTTTCTGTCTCTCTAGATTTTCTAATTCCAGAATTTTCTACAAATGGATTCATGCAATACATGGTCAGCCGGGCATGGTGGCTCATGCCTGTAATCCCAGCACTCGGGAGGCTGAGGCAGGAGGATCGCTGCGAGTTCAAGACCAGCCTGGGCTACAAAAGTGAGCTCAAGGTCAGCCTCAACTGCATAGCAAGACCCTGTCTCAAAAAGACCAAAAAAAAAAAAAAAAAAAAAAAATGCATGGTCTTTTGCGATTGGCTTCTGTCACATAAGATAACATTTTCACCTTTAAAAAAAAAAGGAGATAGCACTTCCATGACATCCTAACACCCTATCAGGCACCCTAGTACGTTCCTTTGCATCACCTTGAAGCATCCTGTTGTTTGGAAAGGCCACTTCGTCTACCCAGGGAGGAATACTTGGGCTTTTTCCACTTGTTGGCCATCATAGAGGCTGCTACTGAGAATTCTGCACAAGTGTGGAAATGTGCCTTTGTTCTCTTATAAATTAGGTGGAATCTAGTGGTTATATGGCAGAATAAGTACATTTGTTTCAATAAGACAGGATCTCACTCTGTAGTGCAGGCTGGCCTTGAGCTCCCTTGTCTCAAACTCAGCCTGCCTCAAACTCATGGGGATCCTCCTGAGTGCTAGGATTACAGGTGTGCACCAATGCTCCAGCAATAAAGTACTACTTTAGTGCAGTAATTTTAAATATAAAAATTACTGTAAAATCCACAACAAGCAAGAATCCAACATTTTAAATCAACACAGGCTTGTGCAACAGGACCAATCACTTCTAATATGCCCAAGGTTTCTGGGCCCTGGTATGTTTCTATGAGTGCTATCAATGGTGTACAGACAAATGGCTGACACCAGGTTTTACATACAGCAGATTTTGTTTTTCAATTGTAGAGCATTATTTTTTGTCTGCATGGTCCAACATATGGAAGGATATTTTGATAAATATCTCCATAGATATTTATCTTCTATCAGACATGGACATGGCCAGAAGAGGAAGACTACAAGTTCAATTCTTGCCTGAGCAAATAACAACTTAACAAGAACTTGTATCAAATTAAAGGCTGGGGATGTAGCTCAGTTGGCATCCCTCAGTGGGCGCCCCTCAGTTCAATCCCCAGAACCACCTAAAAAAAAAAAAAAACCTCTGGAAGCACTTTTTCCTTTTGTCTGAGGCCTCAATACATCCACATGGCACCAACTTGAGTTCTATTTAACCCCTGGCACCTTATTTTGCACACTCCCTGCTAAGGTTAGGGAGGCTTTTTCCCTGACTTTTTTTTTTTTTTTTCAAACAAGTCCTCGCTGAGTCACTAAGTTGCTCAGGTTGGGCTCAAACTTGCCATCTCCTGCCTCAGGCTCCTTGAGTGCTGGAATTACAGGTGTGCAGCACCATACCCATCCTGATGTTCATATTTTAAATTTAGATTTTCCTCTTTTATCAGGTATGTTCCCCAGTAGCCACTAAATCCTTTGTAAAACTGTCTAGTGGAAATAATTTTTTTGAAAAGAACTGAGTTGCTGGCATGTGTTGGGCTGTTAATTCAACCAGGACACCCAGAGTTGAAACTGCCCTGCCTCAGGGTCACATGCAGACATGGTGACCTCCAGCAGAATCCAGCCTGAGCCCTGGCTTCCTGATGTTAAAAGAAGGAAGAGAAGCTGTGTTGGGGACCCATTGTGGCCAGGCCCCACAGTGCATGCTACTCAGCCAGGTTTCCTGTCCCCACTTACTCATGAGGGAGGCCAGGGTGCCGAGCAGGACTGAGACATGCTGTCCAGTTGGAATTTGTCCCCTCCAGGCCCAGCCCTTGGTTCTGTGTTGTCACGGGAGTCTTCAAAGCCATGCAAGACAAACTGGGCTGGACCTTCAGGCCCTCCACTGCCTTTCTCCTTGCCCTCTACCCATCTCAGTGGCTGCATCTGCTGCTGTCAGGGTTTCCTGAGCCCGTAAGTCTCTCCCCAAAGGCAGAGACATGAGCTGTTCTCCAGCTGTCTTCAGAGAAACCAACCCCGAAAGGCTGTACCCTCAGGAGGAAGGCATGCTGGGGGATTACAGGCCTGCTATGCTCAGGAAGAGCTTCCTGTTTTGTAGCTGGCAGGGAGATGTGGATGAGGGCACAAGGAACCTGCCCAGAAGGCAGGGCTGGCTGCAGACAGCAGCTCTTGGCAGGCCTGTGAATCAGTGTGATGTGAATTTGATGGCCAAGCACAGCCCTCCATGTCCTGAGAATCCTGGCAGGTGGGAACGGGCTTCTTGCAGGGTGAGCACCCAACCTGGCAGAGCACAGCCCCTCCTGGCCTGGCAGGGCTCCACTCCCAGAGAGAGCCTGGCAGCTCATTGCCCCTCCTCCGCCCTCCTCTGCCTAGGGAAGCCCTACGGGGCTGACGACTTCCTGCCTGTGCTCATGTACGTGCTGGCCCGCAGCAACCTGACAGAGATGCTCCTGGCCGTGGAGTACATGATGGAGCTCATGGACCCTGCCCTGCAGCTCGGAGAGGGTGAGTCTCTACCCCGTCTCACGCCGCCAGAGCAGGGGGCCCAGCAGACACTTCTAGTTCCCAAATTCAGGCTGCATTCTCGGGACGTGAACAAGCCTGGGCAACCTATGCCTGCACTGCCTCGGGGAGCTCACAGACCCAGGGCACAGCAGGGAGAGAGGAGGTCCCCACTGTACCACCAGAGCGGAAAGGTGGGAAACCCGAAGGGACGGGGTGTGTCCCCTAGCCAGCGCCTTAGGAGGGGCTTCCCAGAGGAGGTAACACTGGCACTCAGCCTGAAGGATAAATGGGAGCCTTTTTCCTAGAGGGAACAGCTGCAGCTAACAGCTTGAAGATCAAAGACTGTGAATGGTAACCAGTTCTTAGGTGGGGGAACCGGGGGTACCCAGCACCTGCGCATCCGGCCCTGGCCATGGGTGGAAGGAGGTTCCTGGTGTCAAGAGGCCCTGGGTCCCAGTGAGGTGAGGGAGGGGAAGTTGCTGCGCCACCCAGTTTCCCTTCCCCTCTCGTCCTTCCCACCACTTCCTCCACCCACGGAGTCCAGCTACTCCTCCACCGAGACGCCCTGACGTGCAGCTCGCCCCTTCAGCTCTCAGGGCACGCTATGGGTCCTCCGACTTGAAGAATGCAGTAAGACTCCCTGTCCCCTTTGGACTTTTTGGTTCTTAAAGGCCTCTGACCCTCATTGCATGTGTTTGCATTTTTAGCATGTGCCAGAATCCAATGTAAAAGCCTGATGTAAATGATGTAAATGATTCTACGAGTTGCGGTTTTATTTTTGTTTTGGTTTTGAAACAGGCTCTTGCTATGTAATTCAGGCTGGCCTTGAACTCATATGTAGCCTGGACTGGTCATGAACATACAGAAATCCTTCAGTGTCAGCCTCTAGAGTGCCAGGATTATAGATGTTTACCAGCATGCCCAGCTTCTTCTGAGTTCTGGACAGTTCACAAGAGTGTCAAAGCCATGAACTTTGTTGTCATAGGTAACTTTGGCCTGTGGCTCCAAAAACCCCTGAAATATGTGTTTTCTTCTTTGTTTTAAGAACTTGTCTTCCAAGTCTAAGGGGTCTGGGAATTCAGGAAAAGCCCAACATCTTTACCACAGTCATCTTCCCAGTCATCCACTTACTCATCCATCCTTCCATCCCCTCATCCATCTATCCATTTACCCACTCATCTACTCATCAGTCCACACATCTAACTATCTGTCCATCCATCCAATCCACTAAGCTATCCTCTCATCCATTCATCCATCCATCCATGCGTTGACCTGCCAGTCCATCTACCGTTCTGCTACCCCACTATGGGCCCCACCCAACCCTGGCTGCAGCACAGGGCAAAGCAGGCAAGACCAACATGAAGATGAGCAAGTGCCTCTCCCAGCACCCTGCACTTTGGATCCTTGCCTCCTGGCCCTCCTCTCAGCACCTAGAGGTTGGGGAGGTGGGCAGAGGCCCCCAAGTCACTGGCCAGTCCAGCACAAACTCCTCCAGCCTGAAGGAAAAGAACAGAAGAGAGGGAAGCAGAAAGGAACAAGGATTGGGGCCTTTCTCTCTAACCCAAGTACCACAGGATTCCCAAGGATTTGTCCTAAAGAGGGACAGCAACTGCCCAGTGTCTCCAAGAATCTTCACTGTGGTATTGGGGTTGCTCTTCATGTAACCTTTAAGGTTAAGTTTTCCGTGTCAAAAATGGCAGGAGGATTGATGTGAGTTCGAGACCAGCCTGGGCTACAAAAGTGAGCTCAAGGCCAAGCCTCAACTGCATAGCGAGACCCTGTCTCAAAAAAGACAAAAAAAAAAAAAAAAAAAATGGCCATAAAGAGAAGATACCAACAGCAAACCAAGAGCACCCCATCCAGTCAGCCCCCGCACCTAAACAGCTCTTGCTCCTCAGAAAAGTACAGCTCACCCACCTCAGCCCCTCATCTGTTAGGCTTCCTGGGTTGGAGCCACTTCCTCACTTCTAGCAGCACTCATTTCCTCCAGGGAGGAGAACTGTGAAGCTCTCACGGAGTTTCCTTCCATTGGGAAGAAGCATACCTCAAGGGATATTTAAAAAGCAAGCACACAAAATTATTTCACATCTAGCCAGGCAATCCCACCACTCAGGAGGCTGAGGCAGAAATATCCCAAGATCCAGGCCAGCCTGGGCTACATAGGGCATTAGATACCAGCCACATCTATATAACAAAACTTTATTTTGAGAAAAAAAAATTTAAAAAGGCACTTTCACCTGAAGTGTCATGTGAAGGATGCTGAGAGGAACCGAAGTGGGCCTGGGACTGGAGAGCTCGGGAGACTTTGAGCACACGGCAGTAAGCAGCTTCTTATACCTGGAGAGAGATCATTAAAACCCCTCCCAAAAGCCAAGGATATAGCTCAGTGGCATAAGCACCTGCCTGACAAGCACAAGGTCCCAAGTTCAATCCGTAGTCCCAAAAAAAGGACCATGAAAACTCCACCACAATATGACACCAACCTTCCAGAGGAAGTTGAAGAGGGAAGGGGAGGGTTCTGCAGAGCCTGAGGGTCAGCCCACCCTGGGCATCAGTGACTGCTGTGGTCCCCTCAGTCTGAGTGTGGTCCCCTCAGTCTAAGTCTGTGGTTCCGGTTCCCGCGCAGGGAACGAAAGACGTCATATTCGGGGAACAAGCACTATTGTTCTGCTGTCTGAGCAGGCCACTTGGAATTGTAAACTCAGCCCCTCCCATTAAGGAACAAAGTTTAATGGAAGGAATACATGTTATTTGTGAAGAGGAAAAGGAAGACAAGAAAAATAGTTAGTTACCCTGATAAGGAATCAGGGGAGGGGCCTCTGGAAAGATGGAGGATCCACAGGCCCTTTGTTCTCCACTACTTTTATGTGGAGGGAGTCACATCCTGCCTCCCCATCTAGAACTTGCCATAAGTGGCTTGGCTTCTGGGCACCTCTGTCTATTTCTCTTCTGGTGATCTACGTGCATCTTTCTGTCTGTTCACTTGTCAGTCTCGGTTACTTTTCTCATTGCTTAGACAAAATTCCCAGCACCTGAAATTAAAGAAGGAACAGTTTATTTAGCTCATGTTTTGTCAAGATTTCAGTCTCTAATCAGCTGGAGCCAAGGCAGGGTGGCATGGCAGAGGGGCACCACAGAGTAGTCTCTGGTGGCAGAAGGTAGCAAAGCAACAACGGGCAACCACCGCTTTCTAACCCTCATATCTTATCCAAGCTATTTAGGGTGGGCAGCGCTCATACCCTTAATCCTAGTGTTCCTGATCCTAGCACTACACCATGAATCAGTCACACACTGTAGCTCCAGCCACCTCTGAAAAAGCCCCACTCATGTCCGGATGACGCTTTGTGGGGGACAACGCAACACAGGTGGTGACATTGTTCTTGACCTACTTTTCAGGGCCTTATCTTTGGGGTAGGCAGCTCATTGGCAAGGGAGTACCTTGTTGATGGTTACTTTAGAGTTGGTAGAGGGACATGTGGATGTCTACTGCTATCCAGAACAGATTGGATGAGTCTTGGATGAATACATGTGTGTGTGTCTGGTTGTGCATAGGTGAGAGTGCATAAGAGCTTCCCTGGCCAGCCACACACACACACACACACACACACACTTCCCAGCTTATCTGCAGGTGGTGGGCAGGGAAGACCATTTCAGCTCCCTGGCTTCGCATGCTTGGTCTCCACACGCTGCCTGTCAGCTTTCTGCCTCTGGTAAGCTACACCGCCACCCACCCACACTATCTCCATTTCTTCTCCATATCTGTTTTTTCTCTTTGTCTACCCTTATCCTCAGCCTATTTCCTGAGGGAATTTCTCTACTAAATTATGTTAACTACTTCTAGTCAGAGTTGGACAGATGCCCTAATGGTTTTTCACTCTACTTCTGTCTCCAGAGCCCTGACTACCAATCCTCACAGGGAACCAGGCTCAGGCCAGGCATGCAGCTGGACCTGATACCTGGTTCTGTCTCTGACTGCCCAAAAACCTTGGATTAGTCACCTCCCCTTTTCTTGCTGGGGAAAGTGAAGGTGTTGGGTGTGATCTGAATTCTGTGGTCCCTCTACGTTTTTTGCTGGGGTAGGTGGGTGTCAGTCTATTTTGGTTGCTGTGACAAAATACTGTACCCTGGGTAATTCTGAACCACAGGAATTTATTCATGGTTCTAGAGGCTAGACATCCCAAGACTAAGTTACTGGCAGATTCCAAATCTAATAAGGCCTACGCCTCATGGACAGTCTTCTCACGGTGTCTTCACATGGTGAAAGGGACTCTGCAGCTCTCTAGGACCCCTTTTATCAGGGCACTAATCCCACTGCTGAGAGCCCTATCCTCATGACCTAATCACCTCCCAAAGCCCCTCCTGGCCCTAGCCCTTGGGTTTAGGACTTGAGCACAGGAATTTTTAATCCAGACCAGAGCACTAGAGGCAGAACAAGAGCTGGAGTCCATCGGCCATCCTTCCTGTTTCCCAGTTCACAAGAATCAGCTGCTCTGTGTTCCACAAGCCCACAGCTGGAGCTGGCTTCCTGTGTTCTTGGGGCTTCCTGACCTTCCACACCTGTGTGATGTAATTTAGCAAAGGACCAGCCACTGAGCCCTGCTGTCTCAGCAGTGGGCTCTGGGACAGGATGAACCAGGCAGGAAGCAGTAGGAAGGGCTGCAGCAGCCTGGCTGCCTGGAGAGCTCTCCCACCACTCTGGGAAACCCCAGGTAAACAGGAGACCTGGCTACCTGCTTAGACTCGACCTCTCTGCCTACGTCCTCGTCCTCTGCCCTCATAGGCTACTCTGCCCACATCCCCTCCCAAGCTGGCTCGCAGGGGGCCATGTCAGGCTGATATCCTATTAGGAGCCACAGCCTTTTCCCATCTATGAACGGAGTCTCCAAGACTCTCAGTGGTGTTTGCGCCACCTAGTGGTTCTCAAAGGCACTGCATGTCCCAAGACTAAGGAAAGCTGTGGCGAGGGCAAAATGGTTTCAGCATCCAAGAGAGTAAGGCAAGGCCAGGAGCTCCTTTCCCTTTTACCCAAGAGGGTGAAGACCTTTAAGACACCTCCTGTCACATAATAACCAGTTGTTACTGTCATATCACTGTGCCCTGCATGTTCCTGGGTTCAACCCATTTACTTTCCACACTGGGGGATTAGAGAGAAGAGCAGCTGAGTGGTTCACCAAGGTCACAGGGAAAAGGCCAGGCCTGAAAGAAATGTCCTCAGCCCACACACTGCATGCTCCAGAATAGCTCTTGGCCAGTCAGGCTTGGAGCTGAACTAGAAAGGAAGGGACATGAGTGAGTTAGTGCTTCTGCCCTGCTTTGGGACAGGACGTCAATTTAGCCTTGCTCTTCTTATTTCAAAACTTGTCTCCAGAGGCTGGGGAGATAGCTCAGTGGAGTAAGTGCTTGCCTGGCAAGCACAGGGTCCTGAGTTCGACCCCTGGTACCACCAAAAGACAAATGTCTCCATCCTGCACTGCCATGTATGGGTGAGTGATCCTGCAGCCATCAAACCCTTTATCTTACCTCCCAGCCTCCCCACCAAGTAATTGTTCCGCCCCAACTGTGGTGTCTGTGGGGACTAGGCAGGCAGCCCCCATCCATTGCAGCAGGAATGCTCTGGGCTATAGCTAGGCACAGCATAACTAATTCTGGCTTAAGTCAGAGCCAGGATCGGCTTGGTTCTTCCACCAAGACGACCAGGGTAAGCAGCTGATAAAATGCAGTTTGCATTCGGGCCTTCAGGGCACTATGGATCTGGCTCTTTGTGAACCTCTGTCTCTGTGCCTGTGCCCTCTGATCACAAGATAGCTACTGTGCCTCTAGGCTGCTCTCTGCAGTTCCAGGCCAAGAGTCTGTCCAGAGGCTGTCCTTTACAAAATGCCCTACCCCCAGAGTTTCTACTCACAACCAAAGAGCCAGGATCCTGGAAGTGAAAGGAAGGTGGGATTAGGGCAGGCCCCTGACATCTGCTCCATGTCAAAAATCACTGACCTGACCCTAAGGGAAGAACAGAAAGGCCTGGCAAGGCATAGAGAAGCCCAAGGAAGCAGCCACAGAGAAGAGGGCAACACTGGAGGTCAGAGAGAGCAGGGCAGGGGTGCCCCCTCCCTGGGACCCTGGCTACCGTGTGACCTCGGCCAAGCCATATTCCCTCTCTAGAACTTGGCTTCTTGCTTAAAGCAAGGGGCTCAGGAGGCTTAGGACTTCTCAGTCTTTTCAACCAAAGCCCCTGACAAGCTAAGGACCAGAATGAAGCCCCAGTGCACAACACCATCTTTACCTTAAGGCCGCAGGTGAATTTTACAACTAAAATACTTTGACATTGCAATTACATCAGACAACACTGCAGATAAAGAAAATGCATGAATTAACAAAGAAGGTAAAAAAGAAATGGAAACTTGAATAATTAAAAGGTTTACTTATTTAAATCTTTAAACTCATCATGTCATAATTAAAATTTCCTTAACATCACTTTAAAATTGTTTTTAGGACAGATACTCTACTCACATGGCTCTAAATGTTAAAGCCAATATGATACCTGGGTGAGAAGCCTCTGGCCTTCCTTGCCTCCCAGCCACCCCTTCCTCCACAGAGGAAGCATCCACATTTCTGTTTCCTTTAAATTGTAAAATACTTAAAACTCACTTTTTTTGTTATTATTATTTATTTATTTTTATTTAAATTTAACAATGGTTATATTAGATATTTTCATCATCAGATCAGTTTAGATCATAGATATAGATATAAAAGATTGATCAAACAATTAAACATTAACACTTTCAATAAGCATTCCTTTTTTTTTTT
>PVJA010031748.1:0-24633 GCA_004027025.1 Myocastor coypus
GAGGGGTTCAAAAAAAAAGGGTGGGGGGCGGGGAAAGGGAAGGCAGGCCAAGGATCCTGACCCAGCCGGCGTGTGGGCTCAGCTCCCAGCGGTGGGGTTTGGGCTGGGCTGGAACAGGAAGTTAGTCGCGGGAACACAGAGGCGGGGCAGAGGGGCGCAGGGGCTTGCCCGTGGTGGGTGCGCAGGCTCAGCTCCCAGCGGTGCGGTTTTCTATGTTGCATATTGAGGGGCAGAATAAAGGTCTAAAACCTGGATCCAAAGCAAATACGCCAAGTAAAATGCTAGCCAATTGCAAACACTTGGCAAATGAGAGACTAAATTACTCCTTTAGACTTTAGATTATTTACTATTTTATACATATACTGAAATTTAAAGGGAACATATATGACAAATGCCATGCAGATGAGTGAAATTTGAAATTACAGAACATTACTCTAAAAATGCAAATAAATCTGGACATTTTTGTAAGGTTCTTCTCAATATTCTGGAGGTGTCACCTTACATGAATGACAATTTCCCTAATTCTTCATCTTTTATGTAACATGCTTCAACTTAGTACTTGAGTATGAAGTTTATCTCAACTGATTTGCAGAAGAAATGATGGTAACCTGACCAGGAAATGGTCTGCTGTCCTAACATCTACCTTTTCTTAGAAACATGACAAAAATTACGGATGAAACATTTCAGTTAAATTTTCTAGCATTGTAATAAACAATTTCAACATGCGCTGATACTCTACATATTTTAATTTATAATGAAACATTCAGTCTCTTCTGGTTTTGATTACAAGCTTTCCTTTTTTTTTTACAGTCTTTTTTTTTTTTTTTTCAGCATGGTATTTTGAAAGAGGTCTTGGCAGATTATTAAAAAAAGAAAATAAAGAAAAAGAAACACTTCTTAATACTTTGTGAAAAATAAGTAGACATCAAAAATAGAGAAATGGAGAAAGGGAAGGGAAGGCAGAAATGATAAGAAGTAACCACAGTAACCTTGAACCTTCCTCAGCCCTCCTATTGCCTAGATGGATTTGGTGTGAAGAAGCACGTTAGAGACGAGGGACTGAGTTATCATTTGTGATAACTTCCCAGAGTGGGATCATCTTAGTGATGCCTAAAGAGTGAAGCCCAAGAGGTCAGATGCCCACAAGGAGTGCGGCATTAAGTATGGACTTACAAATAAGTAGTGGGCTAAGGGAACGGAGAATCATGCCAATCCAACCAAAGTTGTCCCAGAACAGCCCCTGTCATCATACCCTTGACTATGCTAAGTTCCATGTGACTATACAAATATATATATATATATATATATGTATATATGTGTATGTATATATGTATATGTATGTATATATGTGTATGTATATATGTATATGTATGTATATATATGTATATATATGTATATGTGTATATGTATGTATATATATGTATATGTACATATATATGTATATATATGGTTTTATTATTTTAATAAGACTTTTTTGTCTTTTTGAGAAAGGGTCTCACTATGCAGCTCAGGCTGACCTCGAGCTAACTTTTATAGCCAAGGCTGGTCTCAAACTCGCACTGATCCTCCTGCCTCAGCCTCCTAAGTACTGGGATTACAGGTGTGCGCCACCACACCCAGCTTATATATGGTTTTAGCCTTTAATTTTTAAGACACCTCCAAATTTCTAATTAAAGAATGAGATAACTTTCTTACTCTGGTTTCAGACTCTTTCCTTAAAATTCCAATCCATCTTTCCACCCTTTATTCTCATAAAACTGTACCATGTATAGTGTTGCTCAACATTATAAGACTGAAGATGCTATGCTTTCATGTATGTTATTCACCTTGCCTCGTACACTCCTCAGCACTCTTTCTACTTAGATACCAATCCTATTCTTCAAAATTGACCTATCTTTAGCTTACAACAAGCAGGGGGACCATTTGGCTCCCCTTCTTCCTGTTCCCAATGCCCCTAGAATTCTGATAGAACAGTTGTTTCATTTTAATAGTTTCTCCACTGCATTCTAAACTTGGTGTTATCTGTTCAGTTTTTGTAGAACAACATGAAGATACTGTGAGTGTTACACTTACCCTCGCAGGTAGTTGCCTGCTTACAATACAAAACACAGAAAGAGGCTTGCTCCTCCCCCTTTTTGCTCTTGCTGCTTTTGCTATCTTCTGCCACCTTGAATTGCTGCCCGTGTGTCATGGCACAAGTCTTGGAGCCAGATGAGTATAGACTGGAACCTTCAAAAGCTTTGAACTAAATAAACCTTTCCTTCCTTAATTTTGGATGTCAACTATTTTTTTTTTCTCAGCAACAAGAGAAAAGTAAACAAGACATTTCCTGTATAGCAGACAAGTGATACATTTTCCAGATAATCCGGTGTGAAGCCATGGATTTCCAATGGCCTGTCCTTCAGAAAAAAATTTTCCTTATTGATTTTCTTGATGAGCAGATGTCTTTCTAAGTCAAATGTTATTTGTCTTACAACTACAGTGGAAATTTCTCCAGAAATCTTAGAAAGACGAATACATTCCTGTTCATGTGAGGAAGAAAGACACAGTCACTTTCATCATCCCATGCACAGTTTGCAAACAGAAGCTAAATTTTCGCAATGTTTTTATTTGGAAATTGAATTAAGATTTTTGGCAAACAAAAGCATTCATGAACTGAGGCACAACTGTGTTTATTTTAAAGTCATCTATATTTTTCATCATGTCTTTATACTATAACATAAAGCTGGGCACTAAAGTATTCAATGAATAGTGACTCAAGTCTTCAAAGAGGAATTAATAGATGAGCTATAGCTGAACTCCCCTGGTCACAACTGTCGTAGTTTCACCTGTGGAAGCCTTAGTTGAAAGACTGGAAGTGCTACCAGGCAGGAAGAAAACATGAATACAGGCATTGAAGTAGTTCGTACCAGACACATGAAGGCTTAAGACTTCTTTAATTCCCATTGGCTGAAAGTTAAAATCAGGTCAGGAAGAAGTTAATATTATAATATGCAACCAACTCTGAAGCAAGGAAACCACAAATAACACCATTTATAGTAGCAAAATCTTGGAAGTGGCCTGTCTGTCCATCAACAGATAGTGAAAGAAAATGTGGTCTTTCCACACCATGGAGCACTATTCTGTCATAAAGAAGGAAAAAACTTGAGTCATTTGTAGGAAAATTGATGCATTTTTAAGACTACAATGTTAATCAAACAAATTCAGACACACAAGCCTACATACTGCCTGGCTTTTCACTCATAAAAACCCAAAATATGAATAAAGATCAAAATGAAAAATATATAATAGAAAATAGAGAGATATCATAGATCCTTTATAAATGGCAAGAAGTCAAAAAAATGGAGTGAGGTAGAGACACAGAAGGGAGAGGGGATGAATGAAAAAAGAAATAAAGTGCATTCCATGAGTCATATAATCATTAGCTACTATAAATGTGTACTAATAAAAAAAATTAAACAGAAAAATAGTGAAAATCATAAACAGGTAGAAAAGGGTTCTAATTGTCTGCTCAATTTAAGAACAGCCATTTTTCTTTACTAAGAAGGTATAAAATTTTATTATAGTGCTTTATACTTTGCTTCATACAGAAAAGCTCAGCCTGAAGCAACATTTAGGGTAGAGCCATTTTCAATATATTATTTTTTAAATAATTTTTTATTTTATTTATTTATTTTTTTCTTGTTTCAGAACCTTTGTTTGTTTATTCACTCATTTTTACGGCCGGCTCAGCCCGCCCCGAGAGCAGGGCTGGCGCAGCATGTGGTGCCCGGGATCGAACCGCGGTCCCTGAAGCTGCCCCAGCTTTCTCAAGCAGGCGCTTTAGACCACTGAGTTA
Organism: Myocastor coypus; assembly: GCA_004027025.1. NCBI lineage: Eukaryota > Metazoa > Chordata > Mammalia > Rodentia > Myocastoridae > Myocastor > Myocastor coypus. Next base: position 3,839 of record PVJA010031748.1, read on the forward strand.
TCCCACCGGGCCCCATTTTCAATATGTTAAATCAAATAATTTTTTAAATTGTGCAAAATAATCACATCAAGGATACAATTTAGGGCTAGGAAGATAGCTCAGTGGTCCAAGTGCCTGCCTGGGAAGCTTAAGGACCTGGGTTTGATTTCCAGTGTCACATGCCTTGCCACTGTGCCAGCCGCTGGAACCAAGCATGGTGGCACACATCTGTAATCCCAGTGGTAGGGAGGTCTGAGCTGTGTAGTGAGACGTTTCACCAGGATTACTGCCAAAAGCGTAAAGAGAGAACTGGAGGGGCTGACGCTCTGCTCAGTTCTCCTCAGCTGTTCCCATTGTCCGAGGAGCTCAGATCCTCAGTGTTACTGATACTGCTGCTGTTCTCTTCAGAGGAGCTCTGACCCTTGCCTTGAGCGTCCATTTCATGTCCCGCTGCAGTTCCCTCAGCGCACTCGTGCGGTTCCTTCCTCCCACTGACACAGACTTTCTAGCTTCCACCACGGACCTTAGGGCCTTCCCAGTGCAGATCCTTAGCTCAGACCATGTGAGGCATTGTCATGGCCTCTAGGCCTCCAGCTGGCCCCGTGCAGGGCACTGCTGTGAGTTCGGGTCCTTAGCCAGGTTCTTTGGTCTCTGATGTGGGGATGAGTTTCACATTGTTTTGTATTTGACTCTGTGGGAATATTATAAAATAATCCTATAAAGTACATGTCCCAAATAGGATGCTTTGCCTTATAAACCCTGACTATAGCACACACACATACAAACACACACACACACACACACAATTTTTAATAACTAGCGGAATATTTATAGCTTGGTAACTCCAATGCATCTCTTTTGCTTAATAAATACTGGGACCAACAATATGACTCCACAGTCTAAAGCTCCTACTTAGGCAAGCTTAAGCAACTGCAGGGACTGCAGTCTGATTACCAGCACCATATGCTGCACCAGCCCCACCCCCAGGGCGGGTTGAGCTGGGTATAATCTGGAAAAAAAAAATCTACCAAAAAAAAGGGGGTGGGGGCAGGGAGGTAACTCAGTGGCACAAGTGTCTGCCTGGCAAGTGCAAGGTCTTGAGTTCGATCCCTGGTACTACATAAATAAATAAATAAATAAGTAAATAAATAAATTGAGAAATATCTACTAAATTTAAAACATCTTAAACACAAACATTTGTGCTTTAATATAAATAAAATCTTACATGTAGCTACATATTTTATGCTAGCATCAAAAGAGGATACAGTTTTATGCTCATATTTCAGGAAAGCTCAGATGATAGAATTCTACAGTGTTCACAGAGATACGATTGTTTTACTTTCATTGTTTAAGCTTTGTCCTTCAAGATTAATTTTATGTACTGCCAGTGTGCACTCTATGAAAGCTCCTTTTTATGGATTTGGCAACTCTACCTTGCCTAGAGAATAGAGTTTGTTTGAATGATATGAGGGTCATCATTGAACAAGACCTTCTCATAATAATAAACATGTGTGAGTAGAAAGGAAATGCTGGGCCAGCAAGATGGCTCAGTGGTCTAAAGCACTTGCTTAGGCAAGCTTAGGCAATCGCAGGGACCAAGGTTCAATCCCCAGCACCACATGCTGAATCAGCCCCACCCCAGGGCAGGCTGAGCCAGCCATTAAAAAAGAAATTCTTCTTTCTATAGTAAGTCAGTTTTTCTCATTTGTCTCTTAAAATGGCATCCAAAATAGAGACAACAAAAATGCTGTATTTGTGGCTTCTTGACATTTTTTTGTTTGATGTTTAATGCTACTGAGAATAAATAATAGAGTTCTACCTATTTTCAGAATGAGTATACCATGCAGAATACTATTGGAGATGAAAGTATTTTCTAAATTACAGAAAGTTAAAAAGATGTAAATCATCATCACGATAATTGTCCTAATTAATTTTCTTTTTGCTGGTTCTCATGCAGCCTTATGTGCAATTAAGATTCTAGGCAAAGCAGTGTTGATTTTGGTTAGTTGCTTATAGCAATGCAGTCATTTGTACTCTATGAAAAGTCCCCATTTTAATGTACATTCTTAGACCAAACTGAAAGTGGAAAGATATAAAATATTTAGCTATACTTAAAGATATAGTGTGACTCTCACTAAAATGCTCTATCTTTTTATTTTTTACATGTCAAAATGCTTTACGCTGATTAGGTTAGAGGTCCTTGATGAAAAAGATCATTTGTACGAAGGAATAACTTAATACTGAACTACCTTTTATTATATAATTTAGTTCTTGTGCTCAGAAATTCAGGAATCTTGGGGCCTGGTGGGATGGTTCAGTGGTCTAAAGTGCCTGCTTGGGAAAGCTTGGGTGGCTTCAGGGACCGCGGTTCGACCCCCGGCACCACATGCTGCACCAGCCCTGCCCTCGGGATGGGCTGAGCCGGCCATAAAAATGAGGAAAAAATAAACAAGGAAAAAATAAATAAAAATAAAATAAAAAGAAATTCAGGAATCAATTTTTACATGATCTTCTACATACTATGAAAATTTCCTAAGCACGTACAGTAAATACTAAAAGAAATTGAAAACTCTCTGTATCAATGTAATGAATTCTGTACTTTTCTTTTACAAATAATTAGAATTCCTTCATAGAAAGTAAGTATAGGCAAGTCTAATAATATAGTTACAGAATTGTGGTCATTCAGTATTATCACTGAATATTTATTGTAACCTGGAATGGAGAAAAAATGGGATATGTACATTTACCAGAGAGGTCATGTTCTAATTTTTAAAAATAGTAATTATCACTAAAATTTATATTTGTGATACTATAAGATAGTGTCAGTGTCAAAGCTAATTCAAAAGTTGAATAGGACTGTTTTAAGACCAAATAAAATAAATGGCAGATTGAGATCACCTATAATAGTTATTTCCTCAGTGTTTGGAAAATCAATAGAATGTTCTCTTCCTATGCAATTCTATAACTAACTTTATCTTAAAATATATATTTAAAATATTATTAATAAAAACAAGAAATACAATGGATTTTAGGTACACTAATGTATGTTACCATACACACTTATCATACAGAAAATGAATATAGATAACAACAAAATCTTCACCCACCACCTCATCCTTTTGCTCCTCTTAAGGTAGTTAGAAACTGACAATATGATGCATTTCTTGTACATGTTTTAATACTCTTAGTGCATATGGCTGTGACATTGAAGATGGTGATTTTATCAACTTTAGAAAATTTATTTATGTATTTGTTTGTTTGTTTTTGTCGTACCAGGGATTGAACTCAGGACCTTGCACTTACCAGGCAAGCGTTTATTCTTCTGAGCTATCTCCCCAGCCCTCAACTTGAGAATTTTGCTTAAGTAATTTCATGTTGTGCGTAGAAATTTAACTTCTAAATTAAGTGAAATTATTCAGGAAAAATCACAATAAAATCCGATGTCATGTGTGCCTAACTCTAATTAGGGCCTAGCACTCTAAGTAGCTCTCCTGCTGTTACTTATCTTCATCAGAAGGAGCTTAAGCAAGCGGCTCTAATCTGTTTGTGGTACTTACCTGGAGATCACCTTCCTGGTTGGTAAGCTACTCATTCCCTGATTTTGTCTATTCTTAGGTAACCTGAGGATGATAAAGTACTGTACTGGTGAAATAGACTCAGGAATTGAATGACAGAAGTAATCAATTTGGTGAGTTGGCATTATTAAATTCATTTTTCCCTGAACTGGTAAGGTATCTAACACCTGCTTCTTTTAATTTTGTTACCTATCTGAAGAAAGAAGGTAGGGAACTCAGCCTGCCAATTACAAACTGGTGCAGTGCAATCGTTCTTAGAAGTCAGGTTTTTTTTTTTTTTTTTTTTTTTTTTTTTAAATAGGTATGTCCCTACAGATACAGTGCTGTACACACTGGTTATTATTCATTCAGACCAGGAAGTCCTATTAAACCAATTATAAGTCCAAGGCTTAGAAATGTGTTCTGAGTATGAACGGACTATCAGAAAATCATGCAATAGGACTGTGAGTCTCCTAGTGGATTTACACCAAGGGATTTATACCCCTACTGCAGGAGTCAGATATTTGGGCTTGCGTTCTCTCTGTTGAGGACCAGGAGTGCAACTTTAATCAAATACCAGATACTGGAAATGGTTGCTCCTCTTGGCATAAAACTCATCAGGTAACCTCAAAGTTAATAGACAAAGTGGTCATCTCTTACAAAAAAAGGGATCCGAGCAACAATCAAGTGTATCAGGGAGGGAGACATTAGAACAAAAGTCTAAGCAGTTATGGTTTTCATGATCATTTATGGGGTCACCTCCTGTTTTGAAAATTTGCATTCTTTGTGTATTGAGGTTATGCTGTCACTATTGCTACTTTGCTCTTCTGCCTCTGTAGCATTCTTTCTTCCACTGGAGAAAGACCTCTGTGTCATCATACATCTAATTTTCAGAAAACCATTTGTGCCAAACCTACACAAATGAAGGGGCTCAAATTTTGATTCCATTTTATCACAAAAGGTGATATGAGTGGTTATGAGGAAATGTCACTTAAAGAAATGAAAGTTGCACTAATTAATTGATTAATTATTCTAGTTATGTATTTAAAATATATAGCCCTATTTATAATGTTGTCTTATGCTTTTCTTGGCTTTTAACATGCTTAAGTCTCAAAAAGATACCTTGGGTCTGGCTATTTTCTCAACAATAAAGTTATGTCTATGCTCCACTATTCCCAAAGAAAAAGATTTACTCATTTGTTCTTGCATTTTGTGGTGATAACTATCTGCCTCTTCATTATTTGGCAGGGAGGAGCACACTTTGTATAGCTGGGAATGACATCGCTAATTCATGATCACTGTCTTTCTGTGGAGACTCCTACTGGTCTTAAATCTTCCTAAACTTTCCACTCCAAGCAGTCACTAGTTTGTAAGTTAGCAAGTGAACAACACATGTAACCTTTCAGTTGGATCCCATAAGACTGAATCACTAACAGAATCCTTAAATATACACAGAATTGAAGATCTCACTTTGGCTGAGAACAGGAGGTGAAGCAGAGATTCTGTTCCACTGGGGCATTATATCAAATCAAGAGGTATTGGGACAGTGTAACTGAACTGAGAAAAAAGGTAGCTTGTACGGAACTTGAAAATGCTATACTGAGACTGTAGAGATGGAGGGGAGACTTTGAGAATATATTCCTTTTTTATCCCCACCTTTCCCCTAGAGAATATGTTTTTCTTTAAAGTTTGTTTTATCCTTCCCTCTTCCTTCTCATCTACATTGCTTGTTTCCTTCACAAAGTGATATGCTCCAAGGCTAGCCCTTCTATAATATTAGAATGTAAGAGTTGAGCTGAAAATAGCACCTGCCAAAGCATAGTAGTCAGAGGAGCAAATAATGTAACTCCCAAACAAAATTGTGAACAGTATAATCACTGTCATCCCAGAACAATTCCTCATGCATAGCATCCACACACATTTGTCAGGTATTTGATAAGGAGTACCTGCAATACCTTAAGAGGTACAAAAACAGAATATCATTTATTAACTCTAATATATGACCAAATATAAACCACTATGAGTATCTGCCTTGCTTTCTGTAGAAACTGAGAGATGCCTTGGGATTGTGTGCCTGGTGGCTTTCATTGTCCTTTAACAGGGAGGATTCACTTATATACCGAATTCTTATTTTTTGCCTCAGGAATATCCAAAGCGCTCATTGAATCCTAACAACAATGGAATTCTTGTTGATTTTGGTGATTAACAAACAAGACATTTTCAAATAAACATAAAATTTGAAAGAGAACTAAATCTTTCAAACATTACTATTCTTTGTAAAGAAAAGTAAGGACTACGCAGAAAACATAGGGCAGTAGCTACTGTAATTGGTGAACCTCAATCTATAAGTGTCCAATATAGATGACAGGTACTGATGAAGGGCTTTCCAGGTGATCACTCAGCCCCCTTAGTTTGGTTCACCCTGGAGAATCTGTATATTCACTCTATGAACCCTAATCTTGTTCTGCATATTATCTCACTAAAACAGAAAAAACTCCCCTAGCCCCACTGTAGACAACTTTATGGCCTGACCTAGAAGTAGTTTCATATTCTTTCTCATGCTGTCCATTAGTTCAAACTGAATGAAATGAAATGAGCACAGCTATCCAGAAAATGGACTGGAAAATGTAATCTCTTAACTCTAGGAATAATGAAATAGATGGTGTGTGAACATTAGAATTATCTGTTACAATGTATTGCAGGCTACTATATCTGTGAGTTTCTGAAGAGAGCCTCTTTGTGATCCTCACAAAAAAACTGGAACAGGAAATATCTCACAATTCATAGATAAAAAAGATTTTCATGAAATCATGGTCCAGCTAAAAAGAGAGAGATGGAATTTGAGGATTATTTCAGAATCTAATCTTTTAAGTTAATATATCCAAAAGGTGGATCATGGACAGCTGTAGAAAAATTATTTTTAGAGCATATTTAAATGTAACTTCATGAGAATAAACCATTAAGATCCCTATTCAGTAGTTTTGAGTTGAAACCCAGTAATATATATATATATATATATATATATATATATATATATATATATATATTTTTTTTTTTTTTTTTTTTTAAGAGCTCCGTAGGTGGTTCCATGGGCAACCAGAACTGGAAACATCTGCTGCAAGTTTTACTGAACTTGACCACAAATGGATACTGCAGAGGAATGAAAATTAACAGCCATCAATTGCTTTTGTGGAACAAACAGCACTACTAGACTATTTCCTCTGTCTTCAGTCATTCATTAAACATGAAAAGGGCATTGAAGTCTTCAATAGCTTCTCAGGACAAACTAGTCACATACTGATGATGCTTGAATGGTTGTATTTGCCCATGTAGAAATGAACTGAAGGGTATGACAACTCCAAGCAACGTTATTCACTAAGCAACCATTAAATAATATGCTTGGTAATGACAACCAGATCATTACAGTGCTGGGTGGCATTTGAATTGGTATCCTAGTGGGCTCCCACTGTTTTGTTTTCAAAACTGCATCTCTTTCTTAAAACCCTGGAATAATTAGTGGGGTTGGAAATTAGAATGGTTAGACAAAATTTTACAATTTCTTCAAGCTAAACGTGGCTACTATTCTTCCATATTATAGCTGTTTACTTGAAAATGTTGGAGAGATTCTGAAACTTTTTTAAGGGACATGTTCTAGTTCAGGTTCTTTGATGACAGTGCACTCTGTGTAATATTGCTCTGTGGCAACTGAAATAAGTCATTTAAGCACAAATTCTATGAGCGTTTATGAAAAAGTACATAGTACTAAAGTAAAACGTGGATACTATAGTTTGAAGTTAAGAGATACTTACAGATATGTATGTATGTTTACTGGTATAAAAATTATAAATTTCCAAATAGAAATTCCTATTTGAAAATACATGCTCACCTTATGGTTACCAGCCATTTCTTACTTTACTGAGCTACAAAATACCAGGATGAGGAAATTTTTCATAGTTTTATCCGCTCACTTTGAAAAAGCGTTCAGGAAATTTTAAAGCTTGCTGAAAACATTCACTTGGTCACACGTGTGTGCACATTTGGACAATACTTAATGTAAGCCATTATTTGAAATAAGCCATTACACATAGCTCACTTAATAAAAATGCAAAATCTGCTGTTCTCTTTGTCTTTGATGAATTGCTTCCATGTGTTGTAATTTAGCATGGTACAATTTGTTTGGAAAATTAAAGTAATAAAACCTTGGTTTGTTATGTGTCTGAATGGTGGTAATGATTGTCTCAGTGGGTGGCAGCAAATACGGGGAGAAGTTGTTGTCAAGATACACAGACAAAGTAAGTACTCTTTACGAAGAACTAATGTATAAGAACTAATAATAGACATATTATTGCATGCAAAAATTACCTCCCTTGGGGAACGTGAAAAGTTAGTTTCAGTGGGTTAGTATACATATATTTTCTTTCTAAACCATGAAAATAATTTTCTGGAGAAAAAGAGACATCCATAAAAGGATTCACTTTGTGATCTTTCTGTATAGTATGATGTGGTCAATTGTGAACTTCATAGAAATGAATCATGATTATAATTACTGGATTATTCATATTTAATAGTGATAAAATCATTATTATAATAATATAAAGCACCAAAATGAGGCAAATGATAACTTAGGAATTCATTGCATACATACTCAGAGGTAAGTGAAGGCCAATTTCGGTGTGTATCTAAGAAGAAAACTGCTAGATGGAAAGCTAATGAGCTGGAGAAGAGTTTCTAGAGCTGCTCATTTTCGTATCATATGAATAAAGGTTTGAATTTTTCCCAAAAATAGATACTCTAAAATTTTGGCAATAACTCCTGTACTGTTAAGTTTCAATGACTAAAGCACACACACAAAAGAACTTCCATCATGATTTTAATGTGGTAAGATTTGTAAACATCAGCCTGAGTCATATATAATGACAGATTTTTCTATATGTCTCCCACTAAAACAAATTGGACCAATTCTTTCAAACTGAAAATTAATTTATTTTTATTTCATTTACATTTGATCGACACTTGTGCCCTTGATCCTACTGAACAGTGAACATGTGAAATTATTAGACTCCTTTACTTAAGACTAATTACTGAAAATTTCAGTTAGTCCCGCTCAAAGTTATGAGATCAATATTATTATTTATCATTATTTTTCTGAAAAGGAAATCGAGACAATGTTAATGATCTGTCCAGTGTTGTAAAATTAACATGTACAAAATTGATTCTCATTCCTAGGCAGCCTGTCTGCAGATTTAGCCCAAGGTTACTTCTCCATCCTACTCCATATGATATTTAAGAAAAAGGACAGAAAAGCACTTTGTGAAGTCCATAGTTTTATAACCCTTCTGCAGAAACCATACAAGGTTACTGGCCAAGATTACATGACTGTATCAAAGAGGGATATATCAGCTAAAGGACATGAGTAGAAGCATAAAATAATGATGTTAGAAGAGAATTCATGATTAGTGACAAGCAGTACATAATTACAAATCTGAGATCTCAAAAATGAACATACAAGAAAAACTGATAGCTAGAAGAAGAAAAGTGTCAGCTGTACAAGATAAAAGGACTCACAGTGGTTAAGTAAAAACGTGGTTAATCCTACAGTGGTCATTCTTATGAACTGTGTTCATATGTGGATTAGCAGCATTATATAGCAATAAAATAACAGCTAACTAAATTTTTAGCACAATAAAGTACTCTGAAGAGCATGCATCTCCAATATTATCTCCAGATGCTATACTTCAAAATATACTATGTACTGAAATTGGCAGGATTCAACCTAGGCTTATATAATTTCTCTGCAACCATAGAGAAGTAGGACCCTATAGGAAGTTCTTATGTAATCTCTCCTATGAATATGAAAATATCATAAATTCAAAAATCAGCAAAAGGGAATTTTTAAAACTTTATTTTTCTTTACCTACAGTGTATTTTTCTCTTTCTTATTTGATTGTGGAAAATCAAATAAGATTTTAGTGCAAGTAAGGAATTTTCCTTTATAGCTTAAAGCAGGCTAATTTACCTTTTAGCTGAGTTTGAAAAGTAACATCAACATATCAGTTTTGTTTTCTTTTGAAAGAGCATTTTGGAATCTAGTTCAAGATTGGCCTTGAACTTACTATGTAGCCTGTGCTGGTCTTCAACTCAAGGATATTCTCCTTCCTCGACCTTCTTAGTGCTGGGATTACAGACATGTGCCACCATACTCAGCCCCAACATCCAGTTTTACATGTTCAAACTCTTCAAATAAGCCACAAGCTTTTGAGAAATAAGAATAATTGCCTCTCATTCTTTGTATATAAACCAAGATAAAACTAGATTACTTGGGAAACTCCCCGTCAGGACTCCCCTCTTGTCCCTCTCTCTTGGACAAGAGTATTCTTTCCCTTAATAAATATGTTATGCTCGTTAAAAAAATAGATTACTTTGATTAGCCATTATATATCAGCAATTAACTATTTTCTAGATATTAGATGATTGAATGTAAGAAAAGAAATAAGAATAGAATATCTGTGGTCTTTCTTGACAGCATTTTATCACTTGGTAATGGGAGTTTATCTCAGAATGCCAGATTTTGCTGCCATAAGAAATAACAATCAAAATCTAATAACTTACAATTAAAAAAAAAGAATTTGTGTACCTTCATTGTGTATGTGTAAAGTGTATGCATATCCAACAGTCGGGTAGGGTCTACTTCACAGCTAATCAAATACTCATGCTGGCAGAACACACACCCTGATCATGGGGCAGAGGTCAAAGAAACTGCACATCGTCTGCTGACTCTTGAACATCTCAACCAGCACACATTCTCTCTGCCTCTGATTTCAGCAAAAGTCTGACTTAATTTTGTAACACTGAACAATAAAATTCACAAGGAAAGAAAAAGAAGAGAGGACACTTTTAGTGAATTGCATACAACAGCATGTGATGTTAATGATAGTTGCTATCAGAGAGATGAATGAGGTGTCCTCTGGGAAATCACTTAGAGTAGAGGGTGTTGAATCACCTAGGATTTGTTGGAAAGGATGTTAAAAGTCACTTAACCTAGCAATTTATTCCAAGCAATCAATAAGTGCCTACTGGAGACTAAACTAATTAGAAAAAGCCATGGAGCAATGGTAAGGAATCATTCTCTCAACATAAGATACATTTTTGTGAACATAAGGAATGATGTATCAAAGAACGTCTGTTCTATAAAATTATTTTGGAATTCTAAACCAGCATGTAATGTGTAAAATGTGTAAATTAGACCCTGTGAGCTTTTTTTTTTTGTCTTTTTGAGACAGGGTCTTGCTATGCAGTTGAGGCTGGCCTTGAGCTCACTTTTGTAGCCCAGGCTGGTCTCGAACTCACACCAATCCTCCTGCCTCAGCCTCCCAAGTGCTGGGATTACAGGCGTGAGCTACCACGCCCGGCTTGTGAGCTTTTTTTTTTTTTATCCCAAAGTGTCTTGTTACGTCAGTGTTAACATCTGAAATACAGTTCACAAAAGCACTGATGAATTTTAGCATCAAGTAAAAATGATACAAATTGATTACTAATGAATTAGTACCTTCCTAGGCTTAAATTTCTCCTGCCCACTCTTCAAAAGTATGGGCTGAGAACTGAGGACCTATATTTGCCATTATTCTCTTTCATATAAGTGTTTTCAACATTGTCACTACATTAAAAAGAAAAAAATTTCTATTCATATGTTAATTATATTTCATTTCTTCATATGAACTTAATGGATATTCTCTATTTATTTGCTAACATTCTGCCCAGACAATACAATATTACAAGGAGTGAGATATTTCTTACAACAATGTTAACTTTTGCAGATGAATTGATTCAAGAAATATCACAAACTCAAAATGTCACTGAAACCACTAATGATGAACACTGAAAATAGACTTCCTGCAGTACTATTGCAGTTAATCTAAGTTATGACTTGCAAGGTAGAAATGATAGAATATGCACAAAATATTCACTACAGTACATAATCGCCTTTTGTGGATTCTTTCTATGGAAAATTAATACATTTCTTAAAGCCTTCTGTCATAAAATATGACATTTTGTTTTCTATATTTCTTTCTTCTTGTATTAAGGCAAGATTTCCACTGTGCTATTTTTGGTTTGTTTTTTCAGATGTTCTGAGCTGATAAATTAGTCATTACCTATATTTTTGAAGTTGGAATAATTCTATTCCCAATAATTCATTACATAAAATATAATTTCTGATTATGTATGATACATTTCCTTATTTTATATGAAAACTCATGTGAAATTTTAAGCTGATTAATATATTTGATGTAGGTGAAAACATGTTGGTTTATCACCTAAGTTAGCATAACCATTAAAAGTACAGAACAATTTTTAAATGAAATACAGTTGCATGTATTTATAATATAAAACATGATTATCCTAACTCATATGCCCACCATGAGACATTAATGGTAAGGATTTATTTATGTGACAATGGCCCCATATATAATGATCTCCTAAAAGAAACAATAAAGTTGGCGTCACCACATAACTTCCGGAAAACTTCTAGTAAATCCAAGAGATGGTATTTCAGGACACAAATTGTATGGCACAAGACAGCTGCAAACATAGCAACTGCTTTCTAGCCTCCATATAGCTCATAGTATGAGTAAATCTTGTTGTGCTTTTTCAACTATGAAAGATGAAACAGCTGAATTGGATGACAGTCTAAAGTCATATCACATAGATGCTCATCTGCACGCTTAAGGTTAGAGCTAGTATATAATATTACTTCTGAGTAAGGGTAGAGGTTCCTCCGTCACTGGGAGCTAAGGTAAAATTGTGATGCAGGTCACAAATTTCCATGGCATATGACTGTGACCAAATACTGACCAAATACCTGGTCACCACTTATTATAGTTAAAGCACATTGGCAGAAGACTCCTGGAAGCAGGTTCACTTAAAACTGTTACCCAGCTCAGCTTGTAACCATAGGTATGGTGGAAATGGGTGATTATGTAGGTTCTTCTGGTTCACTGTCTGCAAGTTTCACAAAATAGCTCATCATTCTTTATACCATGTCTTGAATAACATTGTTCCCCATTTATTAATATTGTGGCTGGGCCAGCAAGATAGCTCAGTGGACTTAGCCCCTGCTTAGGCAAGCACAAGGACCAGGGTCTGAGCCCAAGCTCCAGATGCCGTACCAGGTCCTCCATCAGGGCATACTGAACTGGCCACTGAGTCCAGGCATGGATACCCAAGCCTGTAATCCCAGTACTGGGGAGGCAAAAAACAGGAGGATCAAATTGGATCTGAGCTGTATAGTGGACCCTGTACCAAATCATATATATATATATATATATATATATATATATATATATATATATATATATATTCTGGCTGATTTCTGATGACTTGTATGACACAAAGAAACAAAATTCATAACATAAAGATAAGACTGATTCTTATTCATTCTTATTCTATTTATTCACGGAATACTTTGTCTTAAGCACCTGAAAGAATAAAAGTTCATAGAGAAAGCTAAAAGATAGTTTGATAAATTTACACGTTGCACTTGAGCTCATAGCACTGGGATCTGGGCTGATAGGCCAGAGAAGATAGGATTGTGAAGTGCACAGAAAATCTGCTTACATCCTGGGCTGAAGGCCCCTCTCTAAGCCACATCACACTCTCATCTGTAGAGTCCTCTGCTGACCTCCTAGGATGGCACATCTATAGTCTCGGTGCAATATGCTTCACCTTTACATTTTTACTATAGATTCCCATAGAATAATATTTTCAGGGCTCAAAGTCAACTACTTAACACCATAGCAAGTATAATATTGTAATAAGGATTATTCTTATGAAGAATTCATAAAAACATAGTATTTTATGTAACATTTTATCACAATATTTAACATATAATTTAAGAAAGAAACTTTCTAGGTTTTTTCAAAATAATTTTATGGTGTAAATGGATAAAAATGGAGAGCTCACATGAATATACACTCAGAAGAAGTATCAGTGACTAATAGATATGTGAAAAAATAGTTTGTACTCTCAAGTCATTGAATCACTTAGATCTGCCTTACTCTCTCCAGAAAGAATGGCTATCTTCAAGAAATCATATAAGAACACATGCTTGTGAAGTTTTGCAGAAGGAATGCTTCTGTATTGTTGGTTGAATGTGAACTGGTTCAACCACTATGGAAATCCCTATAGAGACTGAGACTAGAAATTCCATTTTGAGACTAGAAATTCCATTTTGTTCAGCCATTCCCCTTCTAGATATCTCTGTCAAAGAGTCAAAGATGCGTTCATACTTATTTTTATAGAAGCACAATTCATAGTAGCTAAGTCTGCGATGTGGACTATACATCCATACATCCATCAATAGATGAATGGATCAAGTAAATACAGTATTTGTACACAATGGAATACTACTATTCTGCAAAGAAGGATAAACTCATATCATTTGTAGAAAAATGGGTACACTATGAGACCAAAATGTTAAGTAAAGAAATCAGATGCACAGCCTAAACATTGCATGATTTTTCTTATATGAAAATGCCAAAAAGAAATAAAGATAAAAATAAATGATAGATAAAAGGAAGTAGCTGGTTAGATCTCTTGCAAAGCAGAAGAGAACAAAGAGATGAAGGCAGGGAGGAGAGGCGTGCAAGGGAGAAACACGAATTAAAATGTTTTACGTATTTGACAATAATGTACTAGAAACATGTAGCAACACAAATAAAAAAATAAGTGCATAAAAATAAGTTGGAGAGAAATTATTTGGATTACTTCTCTACCAAATATGGAGTCTTCTGATAAACTAATCTGAATCTCTTGAATCATGATTTAAAAATTGGATGCTTCCTCTCTATGAGCCCAACTTGAAAAATAGAAACATGTTTGATGAGTTTTGTTCATTAAATTTTCCATCAATAACCTCAGGTCTAAAATAAGTGTCACAAATGTAAGAAAAAAGCAAACCTTATTCCACTGAAGACATCAAATGCATGTGATTAAGTATGTGGTGGTGTAAGTAGAGGTAAAACTCAAACCACAGAGACAGTACCATGCAGTGAAAGTGAAACCAGCACATATATCACGTTATCTCGCACTGAAACTCTCCTGTGGTGATTTGCCTGTGTTCTTGTCTGACGGGGCTCATATTATTTTCCCAATTCAACTCTTTCTGAGCTCCAGCAAGCATCTACTTCTGTTGGACCTGCTTGATGCCAAATTAATTTTATGCAAAAGGTAATCAATTTCAGTTTCTTGTTCTGTAAAATACTGCATTGTACTGAAGTTTAATAGTCATTATCAAGAATGACCTCAGGAAATGCATTAAATAAGTGAAGTTAATTTAAAACAGTTCATGTAGACAACTGAATGTCTTTTCTTGTTTAAAAATGAAGATGATTATTCATGCATAGATTCTAAAAAAAGTTGACTCCATAGAAGTTGAAAGTCAAATAATAGTGACCAGAGACTGGAGAGAGGCAGAAACAGAAGATAAAGAAAGACCCAACAAGGCTGCAGTACTACAGTTAGGTAAAAGCAATGCATTCTGGTGTTCTTTGGGCAAATATGATCAACAGTAGTTCATTTCATGCCTCAGAAGATAATTTTTTAAATGTTCAGCATAAAGAAATGATAATAGATTGAGCTGATGGATATGTTAAATACTCTCATTTAATCAATATTCATATAGTAATCAAAAAGTCACATTTTTTATTATTAAAAATTTTAAATATATGTCAATCAAAGATAAAATTTAGAAGAAGAGATCATCTCTAAAATTACTTCATTCTGACTTTAAAATGTTTAAATGACATAATGAGGGTATGTAAATGATTATATTTGATAATATAAAGTATAACCATAACTCCACTCCTATTTCTTCTAAATTACTACGAATGACATTTATACTTGAGATTTCTAGAAAAATCACCTTAGGTGCACTAATAAATTATTTTATTGATTATTAATGACAGTAACTTTTTAAAGTTGACTAAAGAATTTTACTTATCGTTATTTTTCTTTCTGTCTGTCTGTCTGTCTGTCTTTCTTTCTTTCTTTCTTTCTTTTTTTCTTTTTTTTTTTTTTGTATTATGCCCTGCTCAGCCTTGCTTCGGGGTGGGGCTGGCATAGTCTGCGGTGCAGGGGATCAAACCGTGGTCCCTGCAGTTGTCTAAGCTTTCCTAAGCAAGCGCTTTACACTGCTGAACAATCTTGCAAGCCCAGTCGCTATTTCTTTTTAATTAAAAATTTCATAGATTATTTTAATCTTGTGAGAATTATTTTTTCTATACTTCACTGGTGGCCCTCAAGTAATCTGAGATTGCTGGCAATCTAACATGATTCAGGCACTGAAAAAAATCTGTTCAGTTCCTCTAAGTTTACTCGTGACAGTAAATTCATAGTAGTGTTTTAAAAATCATCAGAAATATGGCTACATAGAGTTATATGAAGACCAGATTTGAAAGGATTGAGAAGGAAGATAAGGTAGTCTAAACTAAAAATTAAGGTAGAGAAACATTTTTTTCTTGGGATCCAAGTAACACAAGCTTGCTAGAGAAAGTGTCATGGGGACTAGCCCTCAAGGTCAAGATTTGAATAAGTGAAAAAAGACAAAAGGTGGCCTCATAACCAGGAATTACATTTCAAAACTGAAGGTAAATAGAGAAAGATGTCCCTTGCTCATGCATAGGAAAAACAAACATAGTGAAAACATACATATTCCCAAAATTGTAATACAGGCTTAATATAATCTCAATGAAAATTCCCTTAGTATACTCTATAAAACTCAATAAAAAAATTCCTAAATTTCATTTAGATCCAGAGAGAGCTAGAGTAGCGAAAACAATACTCATCAACAAAGGCAAGGAAGGGGCCCGGCAGGATGGCTCAGTGGTCTAAAGCACCTGCTTAGGAAAGATTAGGTGGCTGCAGGGACCGACATTCGATCCCCGGCACCACATGCTGCACCAGCCCTGCCCTCAGGGCAGGCTGAGCCTGAGCCGGCCATAAAAAGAAATAAACTAACAAACGAAAGTTCTGAAACAAGAAAAAAAATAAATAAACAAAAATAAAATTTAAAAATTCTTAAAAAAAAAAGCAAAGGCAAGGAAGGAACATTGTATTTCCTGACTTGAAATACAAAGCTTCCATAGTAAAAACAGTATGGTATTGGCATAAAACAGATCTGAGGTTCAGTGGAACAGATCAGAAGATTCAGAAACAATTCCAAACACATTCAGTTACCTCACTTTTTGTCAAAAGAGGCAAATATATTCACTTGAAAAAAGATAACCTCTTTAACAAATGGTGCTACCAAAACTGGCTTTTCCCACGCCAAAGACTAATGCTAGATTGATGTCTATCACCATGCACTAACCTAAAATCTAAGTGGATGAGAGAGCTAAATAATACAACAGAAAGTTAAATATACTGGGAGAGAGAATAGGTATAACTCTTCAAGACATAGGTGTAGGCAAAAATTCATGAACAGCCAATTTTTTTTCCAATTACACAGGAAATACAGAATCAATAACTAGGATTTCATGTTATTAAAAATCTTTTGTGCATCAGAAGAACTCACCAACAGAGTGAAAAAACAATCCAGAGACTGGGAGAAGTTTTAACCAGTTGTCCTTCAGACAGGGAACTTATATCTGGAACTCATTTGTAAAATAATATAGTAAACAAGTTTAGAGAACTTAAGAGAAGATAAAAATACTCCTGGGGCATTCCATAAAACAAATATGTTTACTGATAATACCAATTAAAATTTTGCTATGCATGTCTCAGAGCATCACTATGCATGTAGTTACCATGTTTTTTAAATAAAATTATACTTATATGCTAATTTTATTTATTAATCATGTTTTTAGATTTTGCTCATCAATATAACATACATTTATTTTATATTGAGAAATATAACAGTGTCCTAAAACTTTAAGAGTTTCACAGTTGTTAAATGAGGTGTACATGATAGTATTTGCACAAATTTTGTCCTATATTTAATTAGTTTCCAATTTATAAATTCTGCAATCACAATTTAGTAAAAAATAAAAGCTCAAGATAACTAAGATAATGGTACTGAGGTACTGATGATTTCTATTAGTTCATTGAAAGGAACAGTAGTGTTGATATTTGATCAATTTTGCATGCCTATGTTTGGCAATCTGAACAACTACTTTGAAGATAATAATATATAATATGGTAACCGGTGTTGATATCCTATCATCTTGTTTTGAAATTCTGTGTCTCTCTTATGGTTTTTATCTGTATAAGATATAAATAAATACATAAAATCATATCTTCAGACAGCCAGTGTTTGAAAGTGGGAGAGGTCTCTGCTTAGTTACAGAATTTGTAAGCGAAGCCATGCCATGTGGTGCCATATCATGTTCCATACATAAACTGACATCAGTCTGACCTCAAGACGTGGAGAAGGCGCAGCACACAGAGTTGACACAATAACTGGGAAGTGAAGGGATCCATCTGGAAATGAGGAGAGAAGAGTGTGGTCTCTGCTGAACCAAAACCAGATGAGCACGGGCAGAGGGATGAAAGGTAAAGTAAGGACCTGAACCAGTTTCAGCTGAGGCACTAATGACCAGTTTTACAGTTTACTTCTAAAGTTAATGTCCACTGAAACAATAGTATAACTGCAGAGGACTCTAGGAGACTATAGAGTTTTCACACTATAGACTATAGTGTTGAGACGTGAAGTTTCTTCCCATATGAAGAAGGAAAATATGACTCACTCTGAGAAGTATGAAAGATAATAAACACAGAGAATCGCTGAGGTGACCCAGCTGTTAGCATTATCAGACAAGGACTTTAAAAGAGCTTTAATAACTAAGAAAAGAAAAACAAACTTGCAAAGAATGCAAAGTTAATAAATTCGGGCAAAAACAATTCACCAGATGGGCTTTAAAACAGAATGCAGATGACAGAGTCGGGGAAATTAAAGACACTTTAAGAGGCATGGTCCATATCTGCTTCCTCTTAGTCCAAAGAGAAGTATATTCTTTCCTTTTTTTTTTTTCTTTCTTTCTTTCTTTTTTCTATGCAACATCAATAGGGAGATGGGTCATGCCCACACACTGCACTCTATAGAATGAATGTGAGGACAATATGCAATATGTCAACTTTCAAAGAAAAGAAGGGAGAAAAGAAAAAAAAAAAGTAATGTGGATTTAGAAAGGTTAATGTTTAATTGTTTGATCAATCTTATATACCTATATGTATTAATCTAAACTGATCTGATGATGAAAACATGTAATATAACCATTGTTAAATTTAAACAATAAAAAAATTGAAAAAAAAAAAGAGGCATGGTCCAATTTGAACAGGAAGAAGAAAAATGTAGAACACTGAGTCTTAGACACATGAAGGAAAATATCACAATAGACAAGGAGTAGAACAGCACAAATAGAGAAAGAAATAATGATAAAAAATTCTCAATTCTGAGCAATAAATGAATTTATGTGTTCCAATAAATGAGAAAATCCACAAAGGATAGAATAATGAAAACCAGACTAACTGTATCTCCTGACAGTTAAATACAAAACAAATATATGAATGGGGGTTATAACAACTCTAAAGTGGTCCAAAACTAACTCTAGGTAGCACTGTGAGGCAAACTATCACAATGGAAGCATACACAATAGCCATTAGAAATACCAACTTTTACATCTACAGTTAGGAGTGACACTTAAGTAATATAAAATCAAAATTATTCAATCCTATTTTGCTCACAAGTCGGTAAACATTAACAAATGTAAAGATAAAGAGAAGAAATGAAATTGGAAGGGTTAGGAGGATAGATATGACATTTTGTATCAGTTGTAAGGAAATTGACTCTGTAAATTCTATCTCTCTGGAGGTACATGTATGTGTCTATAGTAATGTCTATATATCTTTTCAAAACTTAAGAAACTAAATATACAGCACAGAACAGCAAGAAAACTAACTATGTAATTATTATTTAACATTTGAAATTATTTAATCAGTAATACATTTAAAAATAAAAATGTTGGGCCCGGCGGGATGGCTCAGTGGTCTAAAGCACCTGCTTGGGAAAGCTTGGGCGGCTTCAAGGACCGTGGTTCAATCCCCCGCACCACATGCTGCACCAGCCCTGCCCTCTGGGCAGGCTGAGCCGGCCATAAAAATGAGTGAATAAACAAATAAAGGTTCTGAAACAAGAACAAAATAAATACATAAAATTTAAAAAAATTCTTTAAAAAATAAAAATGTTAGTATTCATCAGAAATATGAGCAAAACTTTAAAATTTACTTCAATAAGAAAGACATTTAAATAGACTCTAAGTACATGAAGGCGTTCATAACTTTGTTTTTAATAAAATGAAATTAAGGTCAACTTACACAACACTGTACCTACAAAACAGTAAAAATTAAAAGTATTTGTAAAGATGTGGATAAACTAAAGTTGCCACAACTACGTTTTTAATTACATAAGATATACATATACACTATATCTTTTTAACCTGACTGCTTGGAATGTCTGCATCAGAAATTCATACATATATTCATATTTAACATAGTCCTTATTTGAAATAGTACTATCTGAGAAGTTTGAAAGCTGAAAATAACCAACTCTTTCTCCATAATAAAATGAACCATTATTCCTTAAAATTATGTTGATAAAACTTTCTTAAAAATAATGATATGTGGACATCTCTAACTTCTGTTAGCATCAATATAAAATAGACAAAATATCTTAAAATTAAGAGTCCTTTGGAGAATACGACAATCAAACTAAGGAAAAATAATGCAGAAAACAATTCAATAGGTACAAGTTTAACCCCAGATACCAATGTGCTTTAGTTAAAATGTTAGAAAAATTATTATTTTAACTGTGTGTGTGTATGTGTGTGTTTTATTCAAAAACCTTGATTTAAGAAGGAAACAAGAAACAAAGCAATTAGAAGCTTTGTCAACAAGAACAGTTATTATAAACATGAATATAAAATTATTTATTTAAAGTTAAAGTCATAAGTTTAAAATTTGTAATTATTTATCAACAATGAGAATAGACTGACTATGCCAAGTTTTTTTTTTATATATGAGAATTATCTGCCGAGTTTACTCAAGCAAAAAACACAAAAATGTTAGTCTTTATATACTGGAGGGCCAGGGAGATAGCTCAGGGCACAAGCGCCTACCTGGCAAGCATGAAGTCCTGAGCTCAGTCCTTGGTATAAAAAAAAAAAAAAAAAAAAAAAAAAAAAAAAAAAAAAAAAAAAAAAAAAAAAAAAAAAA
>PVJA010031749.1:0-24664 GCA_004027025.1 Myocastor coypus
GAGGAGGGGAAAGAGGGAGGGACGGAGGGAAGGGGGGAGGGAGGAGAGGAGGGAGGGAGGGAATGGGGGAGGGAGAAGAAGAGGGAAAGGAGGGGGAAGGAGGGGAGGGAGGAGGGAGGGAGGGGAGAGGGAAGGAGGGGAGGGAGGGAGGGAGGGAGGGAAGCCAGCGAGTCTTTCCTTTGTCAGACTTTCCTGCCAGGCTGCTTCTGCCTTGAAGCCTGTCAACCACAGACCAGTACCATGCGCCAAAGGAATTAGGGCATCCGGTACTGTATCCTAGTGAGGAGAAAGTGACCAAGACCGAAATGGTAGTACAAGGAGGAGCTGGGGAGATAGCTTAGTGGTCTAAGCACCTGCCTGGCAAGCACAAGGACCTGGGTTCAATCCCCAGTACCCTGGTACCACATGCTGTGCTGGTCCTGGAACTGCAGGCACAAATCGAATATGGCAGCACATGCCTAGAATCTCAGCTCTAGGGAGGCTGAGACAGGAGGATCACTATGAGTCTGAGCTGCATAGTGAGACCCTGTATCAAACAAACAAACAAATAAACAAATAAAGGTACCAGGAGTAGGGTTGTTAGTGTGATTATACCTGACCATATGGTTTACAATCCCTGGGAACTTACTGGTAGGAAGGGTTCAAAAGGCCTGGAGATGCTGACTAAGGAAACTACAGAATGCTGTAAACTCAGTTTGATGGTGATTCTGGTCAGAGCTCAGAACAGAATACTGACAGGAAAGTTGACCATACTCCAACGCAACTGGAGTTGGATTTGAGGCCATGCATGTGTGTTATGTTTTGTCAAAAAAAAAAAAAAAAAGTCCACATTTTGTTCATGCCTTGAAACTTTGCAGGAGACTAAGGTTAAGGGTGACACACCAATTAATCTACCAGAGGAAACATCAAGGAACCCTAGCGGTCAGACTGTGAGCCGGGCACTGCCGGCTGCTTTTAGGCAGATTTACAGTTTTAGGAGATCTAGAGAGTGGGGTTGCCTGTTTTGAAGTATTTTGCTGGTAGCTGGAAGTAAGCACTTGTAGAACTGGAGCCAAGGAGAGCTCAATCGCTGAAAGATTGGCACTGCAAAGAAGCCAAGCACCTCGCCTCGGCATCATCTCGGGAATCATCGAGGCACCCTCCCCCCTCCCGACCCCCGCTTTTGCAGGTTCCAGGGTGTAAACTATAATGCTCTCCGGAAGTGAGTCCCTGGGCCTCCCGTCTAGGAAGGATCACCCAGAGAATCAGCGCCCTGAGATCCATCTCACAAGCCTCAGCCATCCAGGCGGAGGCTACCTCAGTGACAGCCAAGTCACAGCCAGACCCGCGCATCAGCCACATGGCACTGTTTTTTCAGGCAAAATGCAAGAGTTGTCAAGAAGACTCCTACCCAGATTCCAGAGAACACTCTGGAAGGCCAGGCGGTCTGCCCCTGAGGAAGCAGTGTGTGGCGCTGAGAGAATGAAGCCAAAAGCCTAGTGGAGAGGCCAGGTACAGGAAATGCCTGCAGAGGAAAGCTGCAGGCAATGCGCACAGCAAACCAGGAGAGGGTGGCACTGAGCAGGCTTCACGATACCCAACTGGCTTTAGGAGCCTGTCCCAGGCCTCAGTGAGCGCCCGAGGAGCCAGTGGCTGGAGGGCAGCCGCTGAGCTCTCCTGCCCACGGTCATGGCAAGGCAGAGAGGCGCTTGTGGCTCTGTGACTTCCCTGATGGCAGAACAGCACTGCAGCCAGGGACAGTGACTCTCACTCAGCCTTCCAGGGCTACAACCGCCAACCTCAGCGAGGACACAGACCTGTGCCCCAGCAAGGACTTGCTGCCGGGACGTCTCTGCCCCACGTTCGCACGGCCCCACTCCCTCTGGCTGCCTTTGCCCTGGCTGCTCCCTGCCCATCTCCATACACACCCTCATAGGCTAGTCAACTGAAAAGTGGCCAGCGGATGAGGGGCTCAAGGGGCAAAGAAACAAATTTAAATCCTTTGGGAAAAGCCATGTGTTTTCTACTGGCCTTATCCATCTTTCTACAATAGTGTGCTTTGTGCACCTTGAGGAACAAAGCAGAAGCACCCGCCTCCTCCTGGCAGAGGAGACGGTTTTCCTCTCTCTCGTGCCTACGGTGAGCACGCATGAACTGCCATCACTATGTTTTGATTTTCAGGGCAAACACACCAGCCAGACAGGCTGCCCCCTTCGGGTGCACAGGTGGTGCGGGCTTGGCTGCAGGCTCTGTGCTGCTGTCCCAGCTCAAGGCCCGTGGGCGCCAGGGATCCTGCCCCCTCAGCAGGTCCACACACCTGTCCCTCCACTTCAGCCCGATCAGCACCTCGTGATCCTGCAGCCCCAGTTCAGCTGGGGCATGCTCCTGGCCCCGGCCAAGACGAATGCCAAGCCCTGTGTAGTGAGCCAGGGGCTGAGAGCACAGGGATTGGGTTACAAGCGGCGCAGCAGGAGTGGCCTGGGCCTCGCCTATCCACGGGGCTGCCACGGTCCACCTGTCGTCTCCCCATCTCTACCTCTCCCCACCCCTCCGGAAGCCCCGGGGCCCTACTCACCAACTGACTGCATGTAGGACCACTTGGACGCAACCCTGCCCCGACGCCTTCCTCAGCCTCTGCTTTCCACGCCCTAGGCCTGTGCCTTACCCCAGGGGACGCCACCTTGAGTCAGGCTTCAGAGGGGGCTGCCCCAGGTTGGCCGCTGCTCTCTGCTCTCCACCACCCAGCCCTAGCTTGAGGACCCTGGGCTCTGCACCCAGCTCCCTTGTGACACGTCCCACTTCCCTCCCCACCAAGGTACCCTGGCAGTAGGGAGCAAAAACTGCGCCCTACCAGTCACTCCTGCCCAGCACATGGGAACCAGGCCGGCAGCAGCAAGATCCGCCCCGGCCTCACAGGAGACAGTGCAGGGATCAGCTAAGCTGGGCCCAGGCCTAGTTCCACCGGGGCCTTCTGCCTGGGGGTGCGGGGGGTCTGCAGACTTGCGGCGCTGTGTCCCCTGCAGAGAAGGAAGCATAGTCTCCAGCTCAGAAGGCCAGGAGGGGCGGATATTCAGGCAGAAAATCTGACCCTTGCAGCTGCGGCGCAGGGTGGGCGGCCGAGCGTGGAGCTCGCACGGCATGCAGCAGGGCATCACCCGCTAACCCTCTCACACCTCTGCTTCCTCGCCAGGGTCAGACTTGTGGCCCAGGCAGAAAATCACACGGTGTCCCCAGGAGACATCTCCAGAGGCGGGCCTGGCCTCGAGGCCACAGCAAGGCAGGAAGCACCGGAGGAACGGCCGGCCGCCAGGAGGTGTGAGCACCACGGCCTCCCCAGGACCTGAGCGTGCGGCTTCTGCAGAGCACCCGCCACTCCTCCAGCCGGCACTTGTGGATGACGCGCTGACACCTCAGACGCCGGCCAGCACAACCGCACTCAGATCACAGCGCGTCAGCGCGCCTCCACAGGGCAGCAAGCCCGTCTAGGGCAGGGCCGTCTCATTCCTGCCAAGACCCCACTTTCTGAAGAAGGGCGCAGAAGCAGTGCCAGTCCATCTTGTTCAGCAAGCCCCATTTCCCCACAAGCCCACAGTGGATGGAACAGACACCCCACCCTCTGCCTCTGTGAACACGCATGTCACTATCCATAGCTGGGAGATGGTGAGGCCTGTGAGATCTGCCTCAAATGACAGGGACACACAGCCTGGCTCAGGGATCCTCCACAGACACACAGGGATGGGTCCCGGGCAGGAAGCCACACCAAGTGACTTCACGGCTCTTTCCTTCAGCAGCAGGAGCCCGTGTGTCCAGACAAAAGGTGCCGGGGAACGTGTGCTCTGTCACTCACGCACCCTGCATTTGCTGAGCACACCCCACACTGAGCTGGGGAGATGCTCTTGGGACACAACAGAGGGTGAGACCAGCGGCAGCCCTGTCCTGGGGAGCTCGCAGCCTCGTGGTATACCATCCCGCACCATTACCAAGTCTCAGCCAGGGCGAGCTCCACCAAGAACGGGCTACGGCGTGCAGAGCCAGCGAGCGGGGACTCGGCCCGCTCTGGAAGCCAGGGAGCTCTCCCATGGCAGCATCTCTGCTTCCGCCGGGAGAAACACAGAACTACAGCACTGGCCCTCAAGCTGTAGGACTCAGACATTGCAAGCTCTGGGTCTCATGCCCATTCACCCTGAGAAGCTTGTAAAGGAACCGCTAGAAACAGTCCCTGCCAGGGGTGTAGGGGAGGGGGCACCGGCACTCCCACAAGGAAGGAACAGGGTACAGTTAAGCAGGCACAGCCACGTGTGGCCAGAGCCCTAGAGGCCCACAGCCAGGCAGCCTGGACATGTTTCTTTTTTGTGTGTGTGGAACCGGGGATCAAGCTCAGGACCTTGCACTTGCCAGGCAGGCACTGATGCCCCTGAGCTCTCCCCCCAGCACCTGGACAAATAATTTTAACTTTTTGTTTTGCTATGTTTTGTTTGTTTTAATTCTGAGACAGAATGCTGCTGAGCTGCTAAGTTGTCCAGGCTGAGCTTGAAGGTGTGATCCTCCGGCCTCAGACTCCCAGAATGCTGGGTTACAGGTGTGTGCCACCATGCTTGCTACGTTTAAACAATCTGTTTACCTTTAACGGTTTCCCATTTTTTCCAAAGGGAAAGGGAGATCGTGTACCCTGGTCTCACAATGCAGTCTCTCTCTGGATATAAAAGTTACGAAGGGAGCACACAGCCACGGCAGGCACCAGTTACTAGCTCAATGGGTTAACAACGGACGCGGAAAAGGAGCAGTTTAAAATCTGCCACTTTTACGCTGAGAAATCAGTCCCATCAACAGGAATTTTCTTCATAAATGCTCATAGGTAAAAACCTCAAGGGTCAATTAAATCCCCAACCTGATGTGGGCGAAAAGCGTAAAAACACCCTAAAAGCTGACGTGTGCAAGTCGCCTGAAAGAAAGCACAGCATTCAGGGCCCTGCAAACACTCAGGGTCCCACTGCTCCTCTGGCCAGGCTGGCTCTGGGAGGTCAGGGCTCGGGCAGGACATAACCTTCTCAGAGGAGCAGCGGTGACCCCAGAAGGGTCCAAAAGCCGCTAGGCTGACCAATGTCATGAAGCGGAGGACGGCCAGGGGAAGTAGGGCCGGGGGGCCTGGACTGTGAAGTCCGACAGGACCTGAGAGGGCCAAAAGGCCGCTGCCGAGGACTCCGCAGCCCCTGCTGCCTGTCTCCGGGCTGCCCCTGTCTTGCCCACTCGGGGCCCCTGCTCCGCTCTAGGCTCCGGTTCTGCTCACCCAACGCTTCCCGTGTGGGTCTCCAGGCCTGCCTGTCACCTGGTGCACAATCGACTAGAAGGGAAAAAGACACAGCAGACAAGTATTTTTGCGTAAAGCTGTGCTATGAAGACTCCTTCTGCAAAGTTCCTTTCATGGTAAAGGGCACTGGAAGTAACCAAGACATGGCGGTGCAGCGCAAGTTTCACCATCTTTGTGGACCCTAGAACTCACTGGTGGAATTAGTGTTCCTGCACGCACCCACACACTAGCAAAGCCGTTTCTAGAGTCTTCTTTCAGTGGGCCCAGCACTGACACAAGGCCACAGACAGAAAGCCAAGCACCTAGCCACAGCACCTCGCTTCCACGGCATCTTTCTTTACTCATGAGAACGGACAATGACCACCTGGGGCAGGATCAAACTGGAGGATTTCCTGAGAAGATCCCTGCAGGTTCACTAGGCACCACACAGTGTCACACAGAGTAACGTGGAACCATCCACACCATAAGCCACAAGGTCTGAGTGGGGTCTCTGGGCTCTGACTAAAGGTCTAGAACTCTGGGGGGCATCTGTGTTCTTGGTGAACAATGGTCACCCCCTAACACACCTTGCCCGCTGCCATCCAAGTCTAGGAAGTCCGTGAATCAGCCAGGGCTGCCGGATCAGCAGGCGCACGCCTCCAAGCTGCTAGCTTGCCCACACGTGGACCACTAGGCAAGGGAGGGGAACCAGACTGTGTTCTGTTTAACATGGCACGGACTGCAACTTGGAGAACGCTCAGTTCTTCTGAACCAAGAACGTCAGTTCCTTTCTTACCTTCTTTCCTTCCTTCCTTCCTTCCTTCCTTCCTTCCTTCCTTCTTTCTTTTTTGTGGAACCAGGGATTGAACTCAGGACCTTGCACTTGCCAGGCAGCCACTTGTGCCCCTGAGCTATCTCCCCAGCCCCAGTTCCTTTATTTCAAGATGGTTCAGTCCCCAGTACCCCCTGCTACACAGCCCCACCCTGTGGTGCACCACTGAGCCAGCCACCTAGACCAGGCTTGGTGGCACACACCTGTAATCCCAGGGCTAGTGGGGCTGAAAACAGGAGGATCACTGTGAGTCTGAGCTGTGTAGTGAGACCTTGTGACAAATACTTAAAAAAAAAAAGATATTTGGCAGAGCAGATAGAAGATACAGCAGCATAAGGACCCTTCAGTATGGATGGAGACCAGCACACAGGGGAAAGGGCCACAGGCTTACGTGGAAGCTTGTGAAATGCTGGGAGTGGTGGCACATACCCACCAGACCAGCACTCCAGGTGGCTGAGGCAGGAAGACTACAAGTCCAAGTCTGGCCCAATTTAGTGACTTTACAAGATCCTCTCTCAAAGTTAAAAAAATAAAAATAAAAATAAAAGTATTTTAAAAATGGGCTACGGCCGGGCGTGGTGGCTCATGCCTGTAATCCCAGCACTTGGGAAGCTAAGGCAGGAGGATCGCTGCGAGTTCGAGACCAGCCTGGGCTACAAAAGTGAGCTCAAAGCCAGCCTGAACTGCACAGTGATACCCTGTCTCAAAAAGCAAAAAAAAAAAAAAGGGCTACGGATATAGCTCAGTGTGAAGGCCCTGGGTCCAAGCCACAGTACTGCAAAAACAAGTAATAACACTAGGCAAGAGATTAATGCAGGCAGGATGAGGCAGCAGGGAAGCTGTGGAGGAGACGCAGAGCACGCTGATACCTGGACAGGCCCGAGGCAGAGCACGCCCTGTGCGTTTCACCTTGAGCAATTAAAACCTGCTGCCCTGGAAAGTGAGGGCCCCAGGAAGAGAAAGACTGGCTGCTGCCCTGGAATCTCTCTTGAAATAAAAAGCAAAAACCTGGCTCACCCCTCCAGCCAGCTTTCCAGAAGTGGACACGTTCATGAACGTTTCCCTGGCCGCTGAGAAAAGACACTTGTTCATCACTCTGCTTAATCTGAACCGGTGAGGCGGCCCTTCTGCCAGGAAGGCCCTCACTTCCTGTCTCCTCAGATATGAGCGTCTCAGAAAGCAAAAAACGAGTCCTCCCGGCTGGACAGGCTGACCCCCTCTCCAAAGTGTGCGCTTCACCAGGATTGTTATAAATAAACAGTGTTTTGATTTAGTAGGCGGCAGCCATAGCTATTTTGGGGCCACCTCAGCCATCTCCGCTTTCACTACAGGTGGCCCTTGAGGGAGAGGAAGTCCAGCCCAGGGCACAACTTACCAGTCCCGAAGCTCTCCTCTCCACACAGGGACAGTTTGCTGGCATCCATCAAGTTTCCAAAAAATTTCCAGCCCGTCGGAGTCTCGTACAAAGCGATCTTTGTAGCATTTGCCACCCTTCAAAGGCATGAAATCAAAGTCACATCACAGCGGGACCAGGATGGCAATGAGGGGCTGTGACTGTGACCAAGGGCCCGACCTAATGGAGTCAGAGGCCTGCACAATGTGGAGAGTCGGGGGAGAGCAGTGGGCTGTTCTGTGTGGACCAGGGAAGGGAAGGAGGGAGAGCAGGGCCCTGACTCGCAGTTCAGCGCTGGAGAGGCAGCGGCATCAGCTAATGTGCAGAGCTGTTTGAGGGGCTGAGCCCCTCCTGCGAGGGCAGCCTCGCCTGTAGCCGTTCTGTGCAGAACAGAAGAACGGTGTCTTGGCACACAGCCGCAAAAACCTAATGTGAGGCGCAGGAGTCAGCCTCTGACAGGGACGGGACGGGGCCAGAGGAGACGGCGGCCACACAGGCAGGAGGACAAGCCCATGTTTGGCCTC
The DNA here is from genome assembly GCA_004027025.1 of Myocastor coypus. Classification (NCBI taxonomy): domain Eukaryota; kingdom Metazoa; phylum Chordata; class Mammalia; order Rodentia; family Myocastoridae; genus Myocastor; species Myocastor coypus. The sequence continues at coordinate 8,016 of PVJA010031749.1, forward strand.
CCAGAGCACAGCGTCTCCATCTGCACGGTGCCACGCGCTCCGATCAGCAGTCCTCTCGCCCCCTCTAGATCCTAGGACCCCTGTGTGGGGCCGAGTGTGTACTTGGCGTGTGTGAGGCCCTGGACGCCAAAGCCAAACCAATCAGTAATAAAAAGGAAAGCCTTGGCTTGAAAAAAACCTTCTTCCTTTGTGCAGGAAAAATCACCCTAAAAAGTCTTACCCACGTCTCCAGTGAGATCTGCTTATTCCTAGCAAAGCAATTCAGGTTCAGAGTGTGACCCTGGAGGAAAACCACACCAAGGCTCCCCAACTGTAGTGCGGGGAACTTTCCTCTGGGTGGTGTGGTGCTTTCCAGGGGGTGGTTTCTAGGTGTGCACTGCCTGCTTTTCTAAACGTCGGGATTAGGCTGGCACCAGGCATGCTGCCCGGGCCTGACGGCTGGCACATGGGGTGGCTGCAAGCTAGCTCTCACGCTGGGAGCAAGGCCCGGAACTGGGCCAGGGCCTCAGGGCCGGTGCTGCCTCTTCTGGCCTCTCCGAAGTGGGCTGCTGAGCACCACCTGAGGACAAGCATGCAGCCGCCTTCCGGTCAGTGGCACCTCGGCAGCGACCCGGCCGGGGACTGTGCTGCCCAGAACCTCACCCACCGCTAGAGCGCCACCAGGTTTCCATCCTCTGCCTTCCACCGCCAAGTGGAGTCTGCGTGGCACCCACACGAGTGGGGTGGTGTGAGAGTTAGATGTAGAACAGGCCAAGAATTTAGGGTCCAGGATGAGAAGGTCAGAAAGGAGGTGGAGGGGCCGGAGAGATAGCTCAATAGAATAAGTGCTTGCCTGGCCAGCGCAGGATCCTGAGTTCAAGTTCAATCCCTGGTACTGGAGGGGAGGGGGGAAGAACAGAGCCTGGACACGTGCTGTCTACACTCTGTGCCCCTGAACTTGTGACCTCCTCGTCCATCCTTTCTCTCTCCCTTCCTCTCTCTCTCTCTCTCTCTCTCTCTCTGTTCATTCCACAAAAATTTCCCGGGCCCGTGACGTGTCCTCAGGATCCTTTCTATCCCTCAGGCACGATTCTTCACTTTTCATTTTTCTGCTGTCCTGGGTGTGAGCTCCCAAGCCACCTGCCAGCCAGCAGGAGGCTCTGACGGGCAGATCAGAGCCTGTGCCACTGTGGCTCACGCGGCCCCTGCTCCCTGCCGCTGCCCTCTGCTGTGTAGAAGCGGGGCGTGCTGAGCTTGCTGCCCTACCTACTTGAGCTTTCCCAGGAGACTGGGTGATCGCAGAAGCACAGCGCTGACCACGCCTGAGCAGAGCCGTCCTGTGGCACCAGGGTCCCAAGTGGCTCCTTCCGCTGCCACAGCCCGAGGATGGGGTACCACAAAGGCCGCCCACTCCTTTACCCAGCAGCAAACTACTCATTCCGCTTTTAGATGATATGGACACGCACACATGCGTGGCTCTTATGTGCCAGGCCACCACGGTCAGGCAGGCGTAAGGGTGCTGGGCACAGTCCTCCCTCTGCAGAAGCCCTGAGAGTGCTGGCACGGTCCTCTGCAGAAGCACAGGCCCCGCTGGGTGGCGCGAGGGCCAGGCTATGTGTACACGGGTGAGAGGTGGGGTGGGGAAGGGTGAATGTGGGGTGCTTGCAGGGGCAGTGGGTGGGTCCTGAATGCCTCTCATCCTGGTCAGGAAACACCTGGCACCCTTGGTACACGAGACCGGCAGCCAGCCAGGACACACAGAACTGGGGCAGGGATGTGCACCTGTCCAGAGCGCCGCTTGTGGGCATGCTGCGTGCGAAGCCGCGGACGCCGGTCTGCTGGAAATACGGAATGCTGAAGATGTTGGCAGCGATGACAGCCACAGAGTCCGAGGGGTTCACGAAGAAGCCATGCTTGCCCAGGATCATGTTGCGGTCCTAGGGAGGGAGGCCGGGGGAGCCGGCAGTCAGTTCTGCGGCCACGGGGCTGCCGCCGGCTCTTGCGCTCCCTCCTCGGGGCTCTCAGCCCAGCTTCTGTGTCTAAGGGACCTGTGCAGGAGCAGGGGCCACGGTGTGCAGCCAGGGCACACACCCTTGGTCCCTGCAGTGCCGGCTGACACGGGAGGGGAACGTGGGAGGGAGGGACACACAGGGGCTGTCCCAGCGGGTCTCCCTGAGGAACAGTGACAGCTGTGGAAGTCAGGCTCCTGTGCCCCCCGCCCTTCACTGGGTGCCCCACCCAGAAATAATACGCTGCCCCCCTCCATGGCAGGAGCCGGACACAGCCTGTGCCCCTCCGGGAGGGTGGACAGTGAGCAGCCCCTGACACAGCTCCTCGACCCCCACATCCTGCACAGCAGAGGGCGTTTCTGGGATGTGATGACTTCTGGATCAGCAAAGCACAACAGAAAGCACAGAACACAACCTTCCACTTTAAAACGAGCATGTGCAGGACTGGCTCCCTGCTGAAGACCCAGGAGGGCCACAAACCTGGCCCACACACCCTTTCCCAGCCTTCCCATGGTCACCCAGGGAATAAAACTACCCATTCACAAAGACTTTAACTGCAGAGAAAGAACGACACGTGGATTCCTTCAACAGTCTTCATACGGGCCCTAAAATTACAGTTTTATCACTCAGCTAACGTGAATGTCAGAAATATACGTATATGTAATTTGTTTTGTCTTGTGTTTTTTGAGACAGGTCCTCACGACGCAGTCCAGCTGGCCGTGCACGCATACGGACCCTCCTGCCTCAGCGTCCCAAGTGCTGGTATTACAGGGGTGCACTGCCATGACCGTCTCAGAACCAGCTGCCTGGACTCGGGTGTCCTGGCTGAGCAGTCCACAGGGCTCCTTCACTCCACCGGGGCTGGGACCTAACAACCCTGCCCTTCCGGCCCTCAACAACCTAAAGGGGCCCCCACAGCTGTGGTGCCTCCAATACAGGGCCAGACGGGAGCAGCCCCTCCACACCCACCATCGGGGCACCCATACCCACCCCGTCTCCATCAAAGGCAGCCCCGAAATCGTGCTCTCCCGACTTCATGGTTTCCACCAGGTCAGCAGCGTAGGTGAGGTTGGGGTCCGGGTGGTGGCCGCCAAAGTCCTCCAGGGGGACACAGTTCACCGCCGAGTTGGCCGGGGCGCCCAGCTCCTCGCAGAGGATCTTCTTCACGTAGGGCCCCACAACTAGGCGAAGCCCAAGAGCATGAAGAGCAGGACATGAGACTTGAGGGACAGGAGAGGCAGGGGCGGGAAAAGACGGCCACGCACACAGAAGGCAGGGTGGGCAGGAGCATACCCAAGAACCTGGACCCTGAGTTCAAATCCCGACCCACAGGCCCTGCTGCACACTCTGGGAAGGGACTGAGTCACCCCCCGCTTTAGTCAAGGTGCCCAGGGGACAGCCCAGCACCACGGAGGAGGGCGGCGGAGTCACCAGGTGTGCAGGCGAGGAGACCTGGCATGTGCTGGCTGGGCTCAGAGCTCCCCCGCACCTCCTATTCTGTCACCCTCAACACACACACACGTCCAGCAACGCCAGCAGACGACAGGGACATGGGTCACCAAGCATGCTGGCCTCTGATGCTCCGGTCACCAAAGGACTGGAAACATGCCACCACAGAGGAAGGGACAGGGCAAAAGGGTCTCCTCTAGGCTGCATCTCTGCAGCTCCTGACATCGCATGCAGGGGGGCAGCGGCCAGGGCTAAGAGGACACAGGCACACTGGCCTTGGAGGGGTCCAGAAGGCCCACAGAGGAGGCTCTCCCACCTCAGGCCCCGCGCAGACCCCACCCCGAGCCGGTCAGGCTATTCCTTGCCCCTCAAAGCCTTCCCACTTCTACCACAGCCACTGCCACAGCCTCCACGAGGAACAACTGTGGCTTGCTCCCCAACACCACTGGCCTGTCCCTCACCAAAGCTAAGGTGGCTGCCACACTCCCAAGGAAATCTTTCTCAATGCCCTGGTCAAACTTCCCCTCCTACACCTCACTGAGAACCCCAAGGGTCCCCCTGATCCCAGTGCGCTGGCCCAGTCTTTGAAGGAAGCCATCCTCAAGGTGTGCATGTGAGGGGCTCAGGAGGTATCTGCCAGGGGCTTGGCAGACCAGACAAGGAATGGGGGTGGCCTCTGGGATGGGGCCTTCAGCACCGGGGCAGGCGGCAGAGTACAGGCTGCTGGCGACGTCTCACTGCCAGGGTTCAGACATGGGTGGCGAGTCACTCAGACAAAGGTATGGGTACATGTGAGATAAGGACCTCAACAGACCAAATGCCTACATTACTAGGAAACGGACGGACCCGTGCGTGCTCAGGGGCTCTCAAACTCTGTGAAGGAGGAAGCCCGGGTTCTGGCTCGGTCATGGTTGCCGCCCCTATTTCTTGTCACACAGTCCGCAGAGGACAGAAGGGGGCTTCACCGCTGTTGTCCCTGGACTTCACCCTGGGCTGGCTCTCATCCTCCTTAAGGAGCACTTAGAGGTAGGCAGTGGGGCTCGGGACCTTTGAGGACGCCCTCAGAAATATCCAGGAACACCTCGGGGCCTCAGAGGGACAGGAGGCTGAGTGACAGCTGCCTGTGGCTTAGCCAAACAGCGCCTCCTGCTGCCTGTACTTTGTGTGCTGGATCAGGCCTTCTCTCTGGGTCCTGTTCTCGAGCAGCTGCCACAAAACATTCAGGTACAGAGCTGCGAAGGGATCGGGACCACAGCAGGTGCAGTGCCCTGCAGAGAGGATTGGGACTCCAGCAGGCGCAGCACCCCGCGGTCAGCACCGGGACCCCAGCGGGAGCAGCGCCCCCAGCCATACCTCCGTGCATAGCGTCAATGCGGATCTTCAGCCGGTTTGGGCCAGAAAGCAGCTCTTTCAGCGCATTGAAATCGAAGATGTTCCTCAGCATGGTGGCGTAGGCCTCCACCGAGTCCACGATTTCCACTGCAAGGACAGGCAACATCAGGAGGTGAAGGCGCAGCGCACGCAGCGACACCATGCTCCGGGGAAGGGCTGTGTCCGAGCAGCGGCACCGTGCTCCTGGGAGGGGCTGTGTCCAAGAGCACGGAACTGTTGAGGGACACCTCAGTACTAACCCTTTCCTCAGAGGCAAATGCTCCCAGTCCCACATTACAAAAATACTCCCAGGTCTGAAAGGCTGGGGAGCCTGTCAGTGCTGGCTGGGCAGGGGATTTTTCCATGAGGTCATATAGACTCTGCCACCCTACCTGGAGCAGTGGTGCACACCTGCCATCCCAGCACTCAGGAGGCTGAAGCAGGAGGATTGCTGTGTGGCTGAGGGCAACCAGGGCTGCTCAAAGAGTTTAGAGATAGCCAGAACTGCATAGAGAAACCTTACTGCCAAGCACTCACATACACACATGCACACGTGTGCACACACACACATGTAAAAAAAAAGCAGATTTTATTTTATTATTTTTTTAATATATATATATTTTCTTATTTCAGAATTTTTGTTTGTTTATTTATTTTTATGGCCGGCTCAGCCTGCCCTGAGGGCAGGGCTGGCACAGCATGTGGTGCCGGGGAGCGAACCACAGTCCCTGAAGCCGCCCAAGCTTTCCTAAGCAGGTGCTTTAGACCACTGAGCCATCCTGCCAGGCCCCCAAAAAGCAGATTTTAAAAAGCTTAAAAAACAAAACGAAAAACCACAGGATCTCACACTACTGCATATGCTGGCCTTGAACTCCTGAGCCCAAGAAGTGTTTCTGCCTCAGTCTCTCACGTTACTGGGACCCCAGGCACAGGCCACCATGTCCAGCTTTTAAAAAATGCCTTTAATGAGTCACTTTTAGCCAGGCGTGGTGGCGCATGCCTGTAATCCCAGCACTTGGCAGGCTGAGGCAAAAGGATCCGTGCAAGTTCGAGACCAGCCTGGGCTATAAAAGCAAGCTCAAGGCCAACCTGAACTGCATAGCGAGACCCTGTCTCAAAAAGACACACACACACACACACACACACACACACACACACACACACAAAAGAGCCACTTTTTATATGTACTGCTCATGGAATAAAGTAAACCTAGGAATTTAGTATTGGTACTATTTTTGCTGTTTACTGGATTTTCAGGGGTTCCACTATGTCTAGGACAGGGAGAGTATGAAGACGTCTGCTCTGGTGTTTCCTGGACCCTCGGAGGTCTTCACACTCCCTGAAAGGTCACCTTGTCTCTGCCAGGATACCCATCAGTGCTCAGGGAGCACAATGTGGTGCTTCCACGCAGGGGACAGGGTACACTGGAGCAGAGCCAAGACGCAGCTTGCTGCTGCCACCCCAGGTCTTGTTCCCCTTGTGGAATGCACCACAGCCCCCGTTCCATCAGCTGTTCCAGCCCCTGGCAGTGAACAGCTAAACCCCGACCACAGCCGTGGTGCAGAGAGCTTCAGCGGCCTGAGTAGCTGGCCAGCCGCTGCTGCAGGTGCACAGGACAAAGGACAGCCAGGCAGGGAGGCAGGGGCACCTGAGTTTCAGCCCCACGCAGCTCTGGGCCCTGCCCTGCCATCTTGTGGGACACAGCCAAGGCTCTAGGTGTCCCCGTTGTGGGAAGGGTGTTGGCGATGAGCCCCCTGGGTCACCAGCTCATCACTGGCAAGGAGGGCGCAGGCCCTGGCCACTACCACCCCAATCGCTAGGGCCCCACAGAGCTGCAGACCACGGCTACAGTCAGGCCTGCAGAGCTCACATTAATAGGGACCGGGAGGAAGGTGGCTGGAGAGGGCACAGAGGAGGAAAAGGAGGGAGGAGAGGAGGAGGCGCGAACATGCCTGTGAAGGGCTTGAACTTGTTCTCCAGGTCAAACTGCTGCCTGCCCAGCACGCTCAGGTCGACCTTCAGGTCGGGGCAAATCGCATACTCCTCGATGGTCTTGCTGATCTGAAAGATCTTGTCCGTGATGGCCTCGGGAGCAGGACCTGGGGACAGAAGCACTCGGGATAGTCGGCAACCAGAGCTGGGCAACTAGTGCCCGCCAACCATCCTCTGGCCAGGCAGCAGCAGGCAGCGGTTGGCACCGTCCCATGAGCAAGCACTCCTTCATGGCAGCATGGATGTGGCTCGTGCCAGGCATGAGAAGAACCTGACGGTCACGGGCAGACACCAGGAACCCCCTCCCACGGTGACCAGCCCTCCACCCTGGGGGCACCGGTTCATCTGACCAGGAGCGAGAGAACCAGCCCCACCTCCATTAGAGATGTTGAACTTGATTCCGAAGTCTCCGTTGGGTCCGCCCGGGTTGTGGCTGGCTGTCAGGATGATCCCACCAATGGCTTTGATTTTCCTGATGATGCAGGACACAGCTGGTGTGGACAGGATTCCATTCTGCCCGATGACCAGGCGGCCGATCTAGGGGGAGGGGCCAGAGCACACTCTTAACACCACGAGGTCCCCCGAACCCAGAGCCTCGGCAGGTGGGCATCAGGGTCCACGGCCCTCGGGCAGCAATGGATGCCTAAGGTCAGGCGCTGTGAGGTGATGCCCCTTGTCCTGCCAGCGCCTACCCCGAGAGGTTTGGGCACTGCAAGGGTCTGGTGGGAACACACAGCATTTTCAAGATGGGCTTTCCAAGATCCAGTTTACAATGTGCCGACGTTGGAAGACGATTTTTATTCAACTCAGTCTCCTTTGATCCATAGCGAGCGAGAAAGCACAGCTTTAGTTACACGGATCCAGCCCGCCCCCACCCTGCAAGGCTTCCCGAGAGTCAGATCCTTTTTTTGTAATGTATTTAGTACAGGGTCTCGCTACATAGATTGGACTCATAGTGATTCTCTCTCGTTTGCAGCCTCCCAAGCCCTGGGGTTCCAGGAGTGTGCCACCTGGCCCAATCTCAGTGGCCTTGCTGTGTGCCCTGGGGGTGCGGCCACTACGGCAGGCCTTGAATCCTTCAGAAGCTGGGAGAAAAGCAAAGTTGGTACCAAGACTAAGACAAAACCATCCTGCCTATCTCTCTCTGCCATCAAGCTGGGGCTTTGCTTGGTGGACTCACCTCACCAGTCAGGGGCCTGGGTGACCTCGGGGCCCAAATAGCCTGACAGGGCTGATGACTGCATCACCAGGCGACGGCACCCCAGGACCCAGCTACGGCGGGACCTGTCCGGCAGCCCTCACTCTCGCCCTGTGTCTCCCTCCCTTGAGGGATCCAGCCCGGCTCCTGACTCTCCCTTTGCTGAAATGGCAGTAACTCACATCTGCCTCCTCAGGCCCCAAGCTGGACAGGCTCTGTCCAATCCTCTGCTCTGTTTCACAGACTTAGCCAGGCGTGGGTGCACAAGTCTATGATCCCAGCACTTGGGAGGCTGAGGCAGAAGGATCACCGTGGCTTTGAGGTCAGCCTGGGCTATAGCCTGCGCTACATAGAAGGCCCTGTCTCAAAACACAAAACAATAAACAAGATGCAGTGGTACCCCTTCCCTGTCGCCCTTCTGGGAGAAGCGTGGGACAGAAACCTTTTCAGCCTCTCCATCCCCGTCACTGCTGTTGGTCCCACTCGAGATGTATGCGGTTGATGAAGGAGGACATTTCTGACAAGGGCAATGCCAGGGGGTACAGCTGGCTCCCCTGGGGTGCTCTTCCAGGGCCCTGCACTTGCCACCTTGCTGGTGGTGGGGCAAAGCTTGAGAGCCCTGGTGCAGGCCTGGATCCGACCCTGGAGCACCAGCTGGCTCGCACCCTGTGGGCCCTCCGTGTCTGTCCCCAGCAGCAGCCACCCAGGGCCGCGGGCCAGCAGAGCTGAGGCAGGAGCAGCACCCATGCCTGTGGCTGCGTCTCAGCAGCTGGGGCCTCCCATGCCCGGGCTCTTTTAGTTCCTTTTCACCTCAATGCCCCAAGCCCATTACACAGCTGGAGAAACTGAGTTCCAGAGCCTTGAGACCTGCCGTCACTCATCTCAAGCCCAACGACATCCACAGTGACAGCATGGGATACCTGGGAATGGGCCAGAGGGGGTGGGTCTGGGGCCCCAGAGCTGCTGCCAGCGGGCCAGGGGGTGAGCAGGCACCCAGCGTGTGTGCACACAGCCCAGCAGCCCTCAGGGCAGGGTCTGCGGGTGTGCAGTCCTGGCTGGGAGGCCATGAGAACACAGTGGTTAGTGACCCTCAGCCCAGGAAGCCACCGTGTGCCCTGCAGCACCTGTGATTCCCCTAGGGACAGTGCAGCAGCTCTGCAGAGCTGTCCCTCCTTCACCCTGCCTTCCACCATTGCCGGCCCGGACATGACCTGCCCTCTGGGCCAAGCCCACCCTCCGACTCAGCCTCGGAACTCCCTGGCACCTGAACCGAAAACCCAGCTCCTCGCTCAACCCCCCAAGTCCAGCAGGACCCACCCGAGCTGGTGCAACCCTCTTGCCACGTCTTGCCCACAACAACCCAAAGGCCCTTCACCCGACAGACAGCTGAAATAAATGTTGAGAGGCACACGGGAATATTACTCAGCCTTTAACAAGGAGATCAGACTGGAGGGAGGCACAGGGTGACTGAGAAAGTGAAGGAGAGACCAAGGGGTGAAGGAGGCCGGCTGGGCAAAGGCGGGAGACTGACACAGAGCCAAGGGCTGCGCGGCTCCGCCAGCACCCAGAATCTATGATGGCCAAGCGCAGAGCAACAGCAGGAGAGGGCCCTGGGACTGGCGGTGGATGGGAAGTCACAGGTCCTCAGGTGTGGAGCTGCACTCTGGCCAAAGGAGGAAGCTCTGCAGATCCGCTGCACAACCGTGTGTGGGCAAGTGACACAACTGCACACCGCAAAACAGCTGAGACACTGTCACTACAACTCACTGCTGTTAAAGGCCGGTCTCTGGATTCAAAACTGATACTGCTCTCCACGGATATGGGTGTGACTGGGAGGACGGCTATAGGATCAACGCTCCTTTCAGAACCCCGGGCACTGAATCCTGACCCATTCTGACTTCACAAGATGAGGCTTGAAAATTTATGCTAATGAGCAGCAGAAAAAGCACAAATATTGGCCATGCATCACGGCACACTCTGTAATCCCAGCTACCCAGGAGGCTGAGGCAGGAGGACCCCACCTGCTAGGCTTGCCTGGACAACCTAGTGAGACCCTGTCTTAAAAAATAGTAAGGGCTGCCGGGCGTGGTGGCTCACGCCTGTAATCCCAGCACTTGGGAGGATGAGGCAGGAGGATCAGTGCGAGTTCGAGACCAGCCTGGGCTACAAAAGTGAGCGCAGGACCAGCCTCAACTGCATAGCGAGACCCTGTCTCAAAAAGACAAAAAAAAAAAAAAAATAGTAAGGGCTGGGGGGCTTTGGAGGTAGTTCAGTGGCAGACTTGTGGGCCTGGCAAGTGTAAGGCCCGGGCAAGATTCTACCTCACACAAAAGACGAAGGGTCAGACAATTCCACAGACATGAGGAACCTAGTGTAGGCAAACCCACAGAGACACGAGGCAGCAGGGGGCTCAGGGGCTGAAGGCGGGGCACGGGAGTAATGACCTGACAGGCAGCCCTTGTGCAGCAGGGCGACAAAGTCCAGCCGTGGACTGGGCGAGGCCACACGCATCCACAGAGCCCACCAGCCCTGGCCGGCACAGCCCGGGCCCCAGGGCCTCAGCTACTTCCATCCCCTGCCGAGTCCCTTTCCTGGGAACTTGGAACCTGCCGCCAACCCTGGTGGCCACTGTGGCCAGACCCTCACAGCAGGCACAGTGGGGAGCCCCGCATCCAGCACCCCTCTTGTTGACAACAGGGCTTGCATTTACTTGCACCCATGAGGAGCCACGTGCTGCTTCTCTCTAACGGAAGGTCCGCTGAGCTCTGCTCCAGCCTGTAACTTTCCGTGGAGCTCAGAGCTCTGGGGACGCAGGGCTCTGGACACCAATGCTCTGCATGGGGCCCAGGGCCCTAAAGCTCTGGGGAGCTCGGACACTTCCACAGAGCACCTTCCTCTTCTCCGTGTGTGTGTGCGCGCGCGCTATAGGTGCTAGGCAAGCGCTCTGCAGCTGAGCTGCCTCCCCCCCCACACACACCTGGGGGCCTCTTCTGTATCTGGAGGCAGAGTCTCACTAAGTTGCCCAGGCTGGCCTTGAACTTGGGCTCCTCCTGACAGCGCCATCGAGTGCTGGGATCACAGGCCTGCGCCCTCGCACCCAGCTAGTGAGACATCTATGAAGGCTGATGACATCTGTGCACCATGAGCGCAACAGACTCGCGTGTGTTACAGGGAGGAAAGCGAAATGCTCTCTGTTCTGTTCTTTAGCCTCAAGAGTCCTCCACGGATCGGAAGTGGGACGGCCGTTTGCACAGTTGGCGCGAAGGCTCGTCCTCCTCTCATGGCCCCTCCCTGAAGTCCTCCCTGCAGCCAGAGCAGTGTTACAAGGACCACAGTCTAGGATAGCTTAGGAAAAGCAGAACGCAAACCTGGACTCTCCCAGGTGCTGCCCGGCTGAGGTGCCTCACCACCCGACTGGCCGTCCTGAGGAACCTGCCTGGCCCACACAGCTGCCTTCAATGCGGTGCTATTTTTAATAAGGAATGTCCTTGAAAAGACTTGAAAACACCGCTTGGGCGCCCACAGCTACAGACAGGCAGCTCCCGTATTTAGTCAATTATCACCCGGTGAATGTATTATTTAGCACAGCTTTGGATAGTAAATCTGGGAAAGCCCGGGGGGCGGCCTGAATCACACATTCCTGCTGCCTCGCCCGCATCCTTCAGCCCGGCACAGAAATGAAATGAAGCAAATCTATCACAGCCGAGGGGACAGTGCACCGGATCCCCGCAACAGTCCAGATAGACGCAGAGAAATAATGTCCCTTTCGCCCCTTTCCGAAGATTAAAAGCATCTTAATACCATTCCCTGTATGGCTCTCCCCAAAGAAGAAATTTACGGCGCGTCACATTTTATCTTAAAAATGTGTGTGCTTCATAATAATTTCATACTTGAGTGCCTTATCAGCAGCTTCTACTCGAGAGGCGCCCAGATCCTGAGACTGGGTATCAAGGAAACCTCGCCTTACAAGCCACAGGAGCTACACACTTTCTTTTACCTTCACTTCATGGGTTTTTTTCTTCTTTTTAATTTGGCTTTGGCAAACACACATGCTCGGCACATGAATAAAACAGACTGGGAACAAACACTCAACCCACTGTGGGCAGGCTGAGCTTTGTGTTCTCAAAGCCGGAATTTCTTCCAGAGCAGAACACACCTGACCTGAACACGTACAGGTACCAAAGGGCTGCAAACTCCACACTGTCATGAAGCGAGGTCTAAAAACAGTGTCAGGAACCCCAGCGGTTCTCTTTTTTGGGTCCCTAGAGAAGGCTGTGGAAGAAAACCAGCAATGCCTGCTGCCCCCCGCAAGAAGCTGCCACCCCCTAGGCCACAGGCACAGCACCCCCGCCCCGGCCCTCTGAGCACTGACTTGGTCCGCCAGCACTGGGCCCCAGCTGCCGCACCTCCTGCAGTGGGGGTGATCTCTGCTCTGCCACACAAACTCCCCCACCCGGGATCATCCGGGCTCCAGGTCATGAGAAATGCTCACCCTCGCAGGGTCCCACCCAGCACCTTGCAATCCCTCCTGCACTGTCGGCCGGTCACCTAAGCCGCTCCTCACACAGCAGCAGGCTGAGCTTCTGTCCTCCTGTCTGACTGAAAGAGCACTACCACCACCACACCCCATTCACTGCAGCCCCCTGCAGGCTGGGGTACCCAGGGTCAGGTAGAGGGACATGAAGTGAAAGCTGGAGGCCAGGGTGCACTTTGAAAAAGCCTCAGGCACTTTAAGCACAACCACCACGCTCACATGCCACAGTGACTCCTAAAAGTCTGACGTGGCCTCCCACGCAGCCTCAGAAGTCACGGAGAGCATTAAGCAGACGCTGCTGGAGCCAGGCGCATGCCCTGCATCTATCTGTGTACATTGGCAGGTCTCTGCAAAGCAGGGAGGGTACGTGGGAGCCAGACACGAACGACACTCATCTGATACCAACCCCATTGGCGGCCGCCATCTGCACTATGGTTTCTACAGCTGATTTATTAAAATACCGCCCGTCTCCGCCGACCACCAGGGAGGAGCCCTGGCGGTCTTTCAGGTCTATGGAAAAGAAGGTGCTCTGGATGAAGTTCTCCAGGTAGCATGGCTTTTCCTCAAAGTGAGAGGTTTTCCTCCGCAGCCCGCTGGTTCCTGGTTTCTGGTCGTGGTAGGGGGCTGTGGTGAACGTTAGCAGTGGGAGGGGACCTTCCGCCACCTTCCTGTAGGCCCCGGAAATCCATTCTTCCAAGTCACTCATGGTGCATGCCCACCACCGGCTCGGTGAGGACGCCCCGATCGTCCGTCCAACCTGCAGTTGCCACTACCTAGAGGTCTGGCCGGGGCGGTCACACTTGGGGAAGATCAGCTAGTTCCTCCCGCTGGGGATAAGGTCAGCGCAGGCCACATGCCCACCAGCGTCCCTGTGCAAAGCTGGTCCTGTGAGCTGCCCAGAGCAGGGCGCTGCTGCCCACATTACCCGGCCACTGTCCCAAGGTGGCTTCCACCCAGCTCCTGTTAGGGGAGAGGCAGCCCCGAGAGCTGCAACCGCAGGGTACAGATAGACCCAGTCAGACAGCAGGGGAGCCCAGACGCAGGTTCCCAAACAAGACACCTGGTGTGGCTCTAACTGCTCCCATCAGCCTGGGACCAGGGCCTGGACACCCCCGACAGAGATGGCAACGCGCCGCGCACACCGCCCCAGGCCGCCCGGCAAGGGAAAGGTCAGTCTTAAAATGGAAGTGGGGAACTCAATTACCCTGGTTTCCTCTGTCACTCTTTCATACACCCTAGGGATGTTTACCTCCCACACACAACCAAGGGCCAGGGAAGAGCCCATCACCCAACAGAATGGGCGGATCTACCCTCTGGCCACCAAGAATCTAGCAGAACAGTATACAGGACCAGAAAAAGAGGCCAAAAAACCAAGCATAGGGAAAGCCAAGCGGGCCTGTGCCACCTGCAACCCCAGCACCCCAGGAGCCTGAGGCGGGAGGGTCACAGGCCTGAGCCAGGGTAGGCGACTCATCAACTAGCAAGGGCCTGTCTCAGACTCAAAAATAAAATTACTATGAGCACAGAACTAATAAAAGAATTTTTTCCTCAGTTTTATACAGGGTAGATGTTAAAGCAATTTTTTTTTCCAGTACCAGGGATCCAACTTAGGACCTTGCACTTGCCAGGCAAGCACTTATTCCACTGAGCTATCTCCCCAGTCCCTAGAATTTTTTAGTAAAGCAGTTTGTCTTTGGCACCTAAAGAACCCCAGCTGTTTAGAGCCTTATGTTACCTGAGTGGATTTACTACCCGATCCCTTCTGGCCCTGGGATCGTCCTCGTGACCCAGCGCAGTGCAGCCGCATCCTCCTTGTCCGCTTGGTGGAGCTGCTGGGTGTGGAGCTATGTGAAGTGCCGGAGGGCGCAGCTCGCTCCGCTGCAGAGAGACATGCTGCCGGGCAGTGCGGGAGAGGCTTCCACGTGGCCTTGCAGAGCACTGACGGAGAGTTTTCTCCTGAGGCAAGCAGCGAAGCCTGGCGCAGACAGGCCCCGGGGACATGCCCATGCTTTCCAGATGGCAGCACTCTGCATTCTGGAGCCCAGGCTGTGGGCAGGTGCCAGGCGATCCCGCTCAGGTGCCAGGTGCCTGGCAGCAGGACAATTCTTACATGAGAAAGCAAAACCACAAATAAAGGACAAAATAAAAGGTGGTGAACAGGAAACAGAGACAGGCCTTTAACAAAAGGGAGGAGCCAAGAGGTGGGTGGGGTACACCAGAGCGGTGCATGTGCCCGGGAGGCCTGGACTGTGTCCTCCCAACAGGCTCCAACAGCAGAGATCACCTCTGGGCGGGCGCGCACACGCACCCAGTGGAGAGCAGCTGGCCAAAGCTGGCCAGCCTAAGCTGCTATTTGAAGGCTCCCAATTAGCTTTTCTAAAGTGAAATTCCTTAGTAGCTAAGTTTTAAAAGCAGGTTTATGTTATTCCTGGCCATCTACCCGTTGTTTTCCAACTTATTACGGAAGTATATTTTAATTCCCATACTTTAAGCTCCATGCGAGGGTCTCTGGTTTCAGATCTGCTTGCAAAGGAGGCTGGCGTGCCTTGGCGCAGACTAATGAAATATTATCCCAGCGATCGGAACAGAGCAGCCGCAGCCAACCCCAGGCCTGGAAGCTTCACGAGCTTGGGAGATCCCAGGGCAGATTCAGGGGTCCGGAGTCTATCCCAGCTCCGCTGCCCCCCAAGGCCCCCAATCCTCACACCGTCCACCACTGCCACCCTGGGACACCTCTGAGGCTGGAGCCAGGAGCAAGATCCCTGGCTCAACTGCACCAGCCTAGCCTGGCGCCTGTCACAGGCAAAGGGAGCCGCAGGACCCAGCCCTCAGCCCAGAAAAGCTCTGTCCCCAACGGGAGTCCAGACCATCATTTATGGATGCCAAGGACCAGCGCCCATCTGAGAACACCAGGAGAAGCAGCTGCGCTTGACCATGCAGCTGCTGCTAGCAAAGCCGTCCGTCCTGGCTCTGGCACTGCTGCTGGGCTCAGCTGACCCAACGGAGGCCACTCTGCTACAGCCTCCTTCACGATGACACAGGTGTCAGGTCACACGGGGATGGAAGGGCTGCTCCCTGTGGACAAGGATTTTCACCCTGGGCGCAGGGACGATTGCTCTCACAGCAACTGCAACAGTGCCCTCCACCCCGAGCACAAGTGCAGCAGGGGCAGCCACGGCCACGCTGCAGGCCTGCTGTGTCCCCGGCCATGCAGGACATGGCACCCAGTGTGGCTCAGGGTGATCACCGCCAGCCCCACCTCAGGCACGGCTCTAGGGAAGCTGTGAGCCACCTCCAAGCAGAGTCCAGCAGACCCTGCCCATGGGCCCGGCCCTGCTGTGGCCTCAGCTGGGCTGGCCCCAGAGTGGGCTCAGGGTGATCACATCTCAGCAAGAGCCAGCCCAAGCCAGACCCAAGCAGGGCTGGCACCTGAGACAGAGCCCAGGAGGCAGAGGCAGGATTGCGGCCAGAAGATGCGGGCCAAGGTGGGCTACACAGTGAGCTCAAGACCAGCCTGGATCGCAAAGCAAAACTCCACAACAACAACAAAAACGCAGCGGCGGCGCCACCTCGCCCAAGGGAAGGAACCGAACTGCTCTGTGAGGAGGCGCAGCCCTCACTGCACAACCCGAAAACCCACACGCAGTCGGACATCCGGGCTCGGCACTCTTTGCAGAGCCTCAGCGCTGTCCTCCTGCCTCCGCTCCTCCGTCCAGCGCAGGGTCATCACCTGGCCCTGCACAAGGGGAATGGAGCTAGAAACTCGGGTCTCCCCAGGCACGGATGGCGCTGCAGGTGCTGGGGCTCAGGACATCTGGCTGGAGGACATGAGCAGCCTGGGGTGGGCACAGCTGGCCGGCAGAGGACAGAGGGAGGAGGGACAGGGGTTTATGAGAAAGGCTTCCTCCTCGGCTGGGGGGCTTGGGCCCACAGTCCTGCCCAGCCTCAGTCTCCCCTGCCAGCCTCCTCACACCTTCACAACTCTGAATCCTTGGCCACCCCAATGCCACCAGTGTCCCCAGTGATGAAGGGCCCCTGCCTGAACAATGCAATCCCTAAATTTTTATTTATTTATTTATTTATTTATTTATTTATTTATTTATTTATTTATTTATTT
>PVJA010031750.1:0-24645 GCA_004027025.1 Myocastor coypus
GCATCTACGGAAGCAGCTTCTACCCAGCCCAGTGGTGGGTCAGCCTGTGGAGGGCTTGGAGGTGGGGTAGAGCTTGGGGTAGAAAAACGGAGAAGACTGGAGAATAATCAGCCAGGTGGTTAACAGAAGGGATTTGAGCTTCAAGCAATGTGAGCTCAAAGCCTGAGGAGCCCTCAGCGACTGGGCAGCCTTGGGTAACTCACTTTCCTGCTTGAACCTTCCTCTTTTGTAGATAGCCTAGGCTCCGACACCCTCACCTGTGTTTTATGTGTATTCCTGACCATGTTTTTCTTTTGGCTACTTGGGTTTTGGATTTCTGGGTGCCTTAGAATATGGCTGTTTCTTTGTCTCTGCCCCATTCCATCCTGGGCATGGATTTCAGCGGCTTTTTATTGATTTCCCTGAAAAGACACTCACATACATAAAGTGCAAATGTGCCTGAGAGAGAGAGAGAGACACAGACAGACAGACAGACAGACAGACAGACACACACACATACACAACAGAAGGACAGAGATAAGACAGAGAGATAGAGGGGGACAGGCAGGGAAGGAGAGAGAGAGATAGAGACAGAGACAGAGGGAAGCAGGGAAAGAGAAAACAGAGAGACAGACAGAGAGAGACATAGACAGACAGATAGACGGACAGAGATGGGGGAGACAGAATGGGTTTATGTCACAGAAATACAGGTGGCAGGAAATTGACTCTCCCCGTTGTTCAAGTCTGCAGCCGCTCTGCCACCCTGCTTGGCTGTCCTGTTTCTGGCTTCTCTCCTGGTCCCTCTGGGGTCCTTTCTCTTACTCCACGACACCTTTGAAAGCAGAAGTAGCTTTGCTCCGTTATATGGAAATGGGAGAGGTAATGAAGCCCACAGAATGTTATCAAAATTAAGTAAGACAATGAGCTGCACCTGGTGTGAGACATTTTTACTAATGGGTCCTGGTGGTGTTCTTCTTAACCCCGTGACACTTGTGTGGGAACCCAAGGACTGCCTCAGGAGCAGCCTGCCCCTCCTTGTCTCTTCCAGGCCTCCCTGCTCACCCCACAGCATAAGCCCAGGCTTGGGGCTGCAACACCCCCTCTTTCCTTCCAGCGGCAGCTTGCCCGGCGGGCCAGGTCTTCGTGAACTGCAGTGACCTGCCCGCAGACCTTGAGCTGAGCAGAGAGAGGACGTGTGAGCAGCAGCTGCTGAACCTGAGTGTGACAGCCCGCGGCCCCTGCCTGTCAGGCTGTGCCTGTCCCCAGGGGTAAGGACCCACGTTGCTCTAGTCTCTCCCTCCTGAAGCCTGCTGGGCAGCAGCAATGGAGGGCTTGCAGGGAGGCGCTAGCCCAGGGCAGCTGCGATGCCAGTGGAAAACCTGGGAGAGGGCAGAAGGTTGGGGACCCACGCTGGAGGGATTCTGCCGGGCTCTGCTCTTCCCTGGTGACCTCGATGAGGGAGGCACCAAGGTTCTCAGATACTCAGGTTCTCACTTGGAAAACGGAAACAGTCACAATGCCCACACCGTACCAAGTGGGCTAAGTGAGTCTCCCAGGGAGAGAGCAGGGACTTGGGGGTCTCTCCAGAGCCATCAGTGGGTTAGAGACCTTGTGAGGGAGGCCCGCCCAAGGTTTGGTCCCTACATCTTCCCTGCACAGAGGGAAGAGTTCACTTCTGAGCAGAGATCAATTCTGAGCAGAGAGCAGTTCTGAGCATATCCCCTAGGTAAAGGGCTGCTGCCTCTGGAGCACCCAAGAAAGAAAGGCTCCACTCAGTGAAAGGAATTCCCAGCCAATCCCTGAAGCGCTGCCATTTGCCCCGCCCTTGAGCCCCAGGGTGGTGCTACCTGCATGCTCTGCAGGCACAGGGTGCTGAGGGGCCCACACCCAGCCCTGCCAGTCAGTGCTTATCCCCAGGTTTGGGCCAAGGGCCACTGGGCAGATCATGCACCAGACTGTGCCTTAGCCTGATGCAGAGGTCAGCGGTCAGCTGGGAGCCCTGGCCTAGGCCTGGCAGCCATGGAAGATGGGGCAAGTGAGGCTCAGGACTTCTAGGTGGGAAGGAGAGGGGAACAGAGTTTCACTATTGTAGGACACCTGGATTTTGTTCCCTTCTTAATTTTAGAACAAGTCTGAGCGAGAAGAGGCTCTGATCTCTGTTCACACTTAGCAGAGGAAGAGACAGAGCAGGGGGAGAACAGAGGGAAGAGATCTGCCCCAGCGGCCAGGGCTCAAACCCAGGTCTCCCTACTCCAAAGCCTGTCCCTTGCCCAGCTGAGGTCGGTTCTGAAAGGTCTGGAGCCTGGTCCCCTACACAGAGCTCACAGTGTGGATTGCATCTCTTCCTGGTTCAGAGCACCCATGGTGGACCTGCATGGGTCCCAAGGCCTGACCTCCTGGTGCCACATAGGCCCCAGACCCTGTAAGAAGTGTCTTTGTTACTGAAAGCCTCCTGAGGCATTCTACTGCATGTACAAGGTCACCTTAGCCTGAGGTCAAAAGGAGGTAGGACTCTGGGGTCAGTAACGGTGCCAAGGGGGACTGGCCCCTCTGCAGGCCCCTTGGTTCTGCCCATACAGTGCGAGCTGTGCCAAAAGCCTTCTCGGCATCCTGAGAACATTCCGCAGGGGCTCACCAAAGGGCTCACCAAATGGCACAGTCCCCATTCTCGAGGGAAGGGCAGGTGCTTCCCACCACCCTGGAGCGTCGTCTTGCTGGAAGGAACTCTCAGACATGCCTGGTAACTTACTTACTGGCTTCTAGACTCTCAGGTCACCTCTGGGCCCTCAACCTTTGAGTGCTGTGCATTGCTCCAAAGGACACTGGGCCCTGTGTGAGTGTTGGCACTATCAGGGCCACTCCAACTTTCTTTGCATCTTGGTGCTGGCTCTGGAGCCACCCAGCCATGAAGCCCTATGCTTAGGAGCACAGAGTGTGACGTCAGGTTTGAATTGTGGTTGAACGTTGGCTTACTGGGTGGGGCAAACCCTGAGTGCATTTCTGTCCTCTTTTCCGTGAAAGGCACACAGTAAACACCTCTTGTGTTTTGTCTTTCCTCAACTGGATCCTATGAATTTGCAAACCTACCCACCCGCCAGGGGATCCTAGAGGAGCAGCTCCCTGAAAATGTAAAGGAAAGGATGTTCTGCAACCTGAGGGCAAATGGAGGAACAGGCAGCAGCCTCAAGTAGTTCATGTGCTTCTCTATAGTGGGAACCTGGCAGATCTGCCAGGGACAAGGAGTGAGCAGTAGGTGACAGGTGACAGCGAGGACACCACAGAAAGTGGCTAGTCAGGGCTAAGGCTGTGAGCTAGTCTGTTGGTGTCTGATGTAATTGTGAGGGAAGGAGGGACAAAGGACAATATCTACTTGGTTCCGGGCACTGTGCCCAGGTCTATAATTATGACTCAATGTTCATAATGACGTTAGGAGGAAGATGTGTTTATCCACGCTTTATGTGTGGATAAACAGGTTTACAAGAGTTAATTGGCTTCAAGTAACACAACAGATCAGGCACATGCTATTTTTCTTCTTTCTTCCAAAACCACAAGTAATGTTGGCAGTGGAATTAAAGTGTACAAATTCTCTTTTAGAGCCAATCTGGCCCTGCTGAGCAGAGACTGACAGCTTGCAGAGAGAAGGCTAGAGAGAAACAGGGGCTGTGAGGTGGTGCCTGAGCCCTTAGGGGCTGCAGCTGCAGGCCCTTGCAAGTGTGGTGGACGGAAGACGTGGAGATCAACATTTCCCCTGTTGCTATCCAACAGCAAAGAGGCAAACCGAATCAGACACTGGGATCTCAGAGGCCCTATAAGGGTGTGGCACAGGCAGAGCACTCTTCTCTGGCTTGGTTCCCAGGATGGTGGCATGGAGACTTTGCCTCCTAGTCTAGAGAGGAAAGGAGATTCTTCTCTTGAAAACTCGACTGGGCCAAGAGACAACCAAACCAAGCAACCTGACGTTTTTGATTCTCCAAATGCAAGAGTGGGCCCCACTTAAATTGGAATTTCTTCATGTCATTATCACACTCTTGGTTTCTGAAGCTTTATAACCTTAAACTCTGAAAGTGATAGGCTTTCAACTTAGTTCATATCCAAAATTGTTTGATCTTCTAAATTTCCACGTAAGGGGCCAACGGGATGGCTCAGCGGTCTAAAGCACCTGCTTAGGCAAGCTTAGGCAGCTTCAGGGATCGCGGTTCGATCCCCGGCACCACATGCTGTGCCAGCCTCAGGGCAGGCTGAGTCAGCCATAATACTAAATAAATAAATAAATAAATTCTATCTAAATTCAGAATCAGCTTATCAATTTTCCTTCCTTCCTTCCTCCCTCCCTTCCTTCCTTCCTTCCTTCCCTTCTTCCTTTCTTTCTTCCTTCTCTGATGTTTTCCATTTTGCCTCCTTCCTCTTTCCTTTCTTGTTTTGTGGTACTGAGGACTGAACCCATAGCCTTCCCACCAGACTACATCCCAACCTATTAATTAATTAATTAATTAATTAATTTAGAGACAGGGTCTCATTAAGTCACTAAGTTGCTCAGGCCAGGCTTGAACTTGTGGTCATCTTGCTTCAGCCCCCCCAGAGCGCCAAAATGACAGGCATACACCGCCAGTCTTAGTTTTGTTTGTCAGTTTTCACAGAAATTGTTGGTGGGATTTGGTTGAGTTTGTGCTAAATGTACAGGTTATTCGAGGGGAGAACTGGTGACACCAGAGAGCTTTGATCCACAAGTATGGAGTCATAGCCCCAATTCCTGGGTCTTTTTTTTTTCATTTCTGACTGAAGTTTCCCAGTTGTCACATAAGGGTTGACATTTTGTCACTGAGTTTATTCATGGGTGGTTTAGGGTTTTTAGTTAATATTTTTCTTTCCGTGTCTTTTTTTTCTTTTGTTCTTTTTTCCTAAGCAGAGGCTTTAGACTGCTAAGCCATCCTGCCAGCCCCCTTTGCTCTTTTTTGAGACAGGTTCTCACTATGTAATTCAGGCTGGCTTTGAACTCACTATGTAGTCTATGCTATCCTGACATGTGCCAATCCTGCCTCAGCTTCCAAAGTGACAGAATTACAGTCATGTGCCATCACATCCAACTTTAGTTGATATTATAAATATTTTTATTAATTTTTTCTCATTGTGGGAATATAGGAATACAATTAACTTTTATGTACTAGCCTGGTATCCTGTAAGTTTGCAAATTCACTTGCTTAGTTCTAATGGCCTTTTGTAGATTCCCCAAGACTTTAGTGTATGATCATGTCATCTGAAATAAAAACAAATTTTCATCTTTATTTCTCATCTTAACACTTATTTCCTTGCCTTATTGTACTGGATATGATTTCTATTTTCCAAAAGAAATGATAGAAGTGGGCTGGCAAGATAGCTCAGTGGACTAAGCCCTGTTTTGGCAAATGCAGGGACCAAGGTTAGATCCCCAGTCCCACATGCTGCCCTGGCCCCACCCCAAAGGTATGCAGAGCTGTCAAATGAGTATGGGTGTGGTGGCACATGCCTGTAATCCCAGCACTGGGGAAGCTGAAACTGAGCTGCATAGTGAAACCTTGTACCAAATAAATAAATGTATACATACATACACATACACACACATACATCCATACATATATACATCCATAAAGGCAGAAGTAAAATTGTTGCTTTTTTCATTTCAGGGTGAAGCAATCATTCCTTCACCATTAATAATAATATTATCATTAGGTTTTTTCTATTTTTAAAAAATTTTCATACAGATTTTTTTCTAGTATGCTGAGAGTTTTTGTAATAAATAGGCATTAAAGGATACTTTATTTAGACTGGCAAAGTATGTATGTTATTTTCTAACATTGAACTACCTTTGCTTTCCTGGGATAAACTCAGTCATGAGGTATCACTTAATATCCTATATTCATAGAGATTTTGGTGCATGCTTTTCTTTACCTGAAGTGCCTTTGTCTGATTTTGGTATCATTGTAGAGTTGGACTTATATAACAAGTTCGGCAACATTATTTTCTTTTCAAGTTTTTTTGAGAGAGTTTGCTTAGAATTGCTATCATTTCTTCCTTAAATGCTTGATAAAGTTTACTACTCTAGAGAAATTTTAATTAATTATTTTTTTTTCTTGTTTCAGAACCTTTATTTGCTTATTCACTTGTTTTTATGGCCGGTTCAGCCTGCCCTGAGGGCATGGCTGGTGCAGCATGTGGTGCCAGGGATCGAACTGTGGTCCCTACAGCTGCCCAAGCTTTCCCAAGCAGGTGCTTTAGACCACTGAGCCATCCTGCCGGGCCCCTCTAGAGAAATTTTAACTCCAAATTCAATTTCTCTAATACATCAGGGCTATTTAAATTTCTATTCTTGTTTGATGAGTTTTCATAGTTTGTATCATTTAGGGAATTCATCCATCCCATCTAAGCAGTTGTAATTATGGGCTAAACCCTGTGAAACATTGTACCACTATAAGACTATTGTTTTCCTGTTAATGCCTGTAGAATCTGTAGTTACTGCACCTCTTTTTTTCTTGATATTGGTATTTTTCTTAATATTCTCCTTTTTATTATTTTAGCTGAGATTTGCCAGTTTTATTGATTTTTTTTATAACTCATGATCCTAGGTTAGCAAGTTTTCCTTTTACTAGTTTAATTTTTATCATTACCTTGTTATGTAGTATATATCAGCATTTTATTTTATTTTTTTATTTATTTAATTTTTAATTTTTTTTTGTCTTTTTTGAGACAGGGTCTCACTATGCAGTTCAGGCTGGCCTTGAGCTCACTTTTGTAACCCAGGCTGGTCTCGAACTCACACCGATCCTCCTGCCTCAGCCTCCCAAGTGCTGGGATTACAGGCGTGCGCCACCACGCCCGGCTATATCAGCATTTTAAACTTTCTGCAGTCTGCCTAGCATATAGCTATGTGTTGTGTGTGTGTGTGTGTCTGTGTATATTATGCTCACAGTTCATTGACTTTCATCAAAATTGATAATGTTTCAACCATCATTTTCTCCAAGTATTTTTATTTCTCTATTGATTTCTGTGAGATGCCAATTATACTTCTATCAAACTTCTATTGAAGTACCTAATATCTCATAAGTCAATGAAAATCTATTTCCCCCTAGCCTTTCTTCATATTGAACTGTTTCTTTCATTCTGCTTCAAGCTTACTAATCTTTGTTTCTGAAATATTTAGTTTTCTGTTATTTTATTTTATTTTATGGCCGGCTCAGCTTGCCCTGGGGGTGGGGCTGGCATAGCATGTGGTGCCAGGGATCAAACTGCAGTCCCTGCAGTTGCCTAAGCTTGCCTAAGCAGGCACTTTAGACTACTGAGCCATCTGTCCAGTCTTCTGTTACATTGTTTTATCAGCAAAATATTCATTGAATGTTATGTTTTTCAGCTTTTAAAAAATAGTTATTAAGCTCCTGAGACTCTCATAGAGGTCGCTTGAATCTTCCTCCTTAAATTACTCGTGTGCTAATTCCATTGTATACATCACTTTTAGATCTGTTTTAGTTATTGGCTGATTTGTCTCTTAGTCATAGGTCAGATTTTTCTGTTTTTTCTAACGTGTAGAAAAGTTTTATTTGATATTGGACATTAAGAATATTGTGTGCTGTGCTGTGTTGACTTTGAATGTTGAATTTTGATATAATGGACAATTAATTTACTGCTTCATTAGCTTTGTCTTATCAAGACATGTGTTTTAGATTTGTTAGTTTGTTTAGAGCACCATTATTCTCAAAGCCTGGGGTATGAAGGAAACTCCTGTCTTAGAATCCTGGCATTTCTGATAACTGCACTGTATCAGAAATCTCTATTAGTCTCACATTTATTGAATAGCTTTCTCATGCCAACCTTTCAGAAATTTGTCCTTGCTTTTGGCCCATTTAGTATTTGGTCAAAGCCTTAAGGTAGCATCTATGCAGAATCCTGAACTCTTCTGCTAGGAAGACCCCTCCTATTTTATATCCTGATCTGGAACCACCCAAGAAGCCCTCAATTCCAGTTGGAGTGACACACTTTTCTTCTGAGTGACACACTGATCTCTACTTAAGTTTATCTTTCTGCACTGTAGTCCAAAAAGTGTTTCCAGAAATCTGGATACAGGGAGGAGCTAACAAGAGTCTCTTTGCAGTCTTTCTCTTTGTCTTTCAAAACTATATATCTATTTTTCTTTGAAGAATAACATACAAAGTTTCAATAGCTTGTCCTATGCATATCTTGGATTTAAATTAAAATTTGCTTGTTGCCAAAGTATGTAGTCTTAACTTGATGTGAATTGTACCCTCATGATGCCTGAAACTGTGCCCTGAGGACTTTGATAAATTATTCTTGATGTCCTTGGCTCCTGCCTGGAGTGGATCAAGTGTCATGGAAACCAGACTGGAAGGTGGTAGCACTGTGGCTTTGGGACCCGTGGTCTGAGGGTTCTATAAACAAACTGGATAGGAGGGCCAGTGCTCAGGAACCTGATCTGTTTATTAGTTTAAACTTACTGCCTAAGCCGGGTGTGGTGGCGCACACCTGTAATCCCAGCACTCGGGAGGCTGAGGCAGGAGGATCGGTGCGAGTTCAAGACCAGCCTGGGCTATAAAAGTGAGCTCAAGGCCAGCCTGAACTGCATAGCGAGACCCTGCCTCAAAAAGACAAAAATAAATAAATAAATAAATAAATAAATAAATAAATAAATAAATAAACTTACTGCCTAAATGGCAACTGGTAGCTTCCTGACCAGGGTGGCTATACTGGTAGAGCCGAGCCTTGCTTCTTGGGAGGGCGAGCACCTGATCCACTGCTTGCTGTGTCCCTACAGCTTGCTCAGACATGGGGATGCCTGCTTCCTGCCAGAGGAATGCCCATGCACTTGGAAGGGGAAGGAGTATTTCCCTGGGGACCAAGTGACGTCTCCCTGCCATACCTGGTAAGTGAGGGTTCTGAGCAGGCTTTGCTTTTTGCTAGGAAGAGAACTGGTATGTGTGGTCACAAGTATGATCTAGCATTCCCACTCTGCTGCATTTATGTTTATGCTGCATGTTGGTACGTTTTGTAAGGGTTCATATGTACACACAAGTGTATGCATATAAAACAGTATTTTGGAGTACTTTTGTGAATGTATGTAAAGGTGCATTTGTTGAACATGTCTAAGAATGTGTGTTCTTTTTTTTTTTTTTTGTCTTTTTGAGACAGGGTCTCAGTATGCAGTTCAGGCTGGCCTTGAGCTCACTTTTGTAGCCGAGGCTGGTCTCGAACTCACACCAATCCTCCTGCCTCAGCCTCCTGAGTGCTGGGATTACAGGCGTGCGCCACCACACCCAGCTGAATGTGTGTTCTTGAATAAGCATGAGTATGTGTTTGCATATGGAAATGAATATACAAGTGTTTGTATAAATGTAAAATGCACAGACTGCATACAGGAACATGCATGTGGTCAGATATAGCTGAAAAGATAGACATTCACACATCTGAATATGTTCATAACTACATACATCTAGATATTTGTGTGTATATATAGATGTGGTCATATATATTGGGGTGAATATGCACAAATATTACTGAGTACGTGTGGACATGTATGTATAAGGTAAATGATTATATGCATATCCATGTGTGAGGGAATATATATATATATATATATATATGCATTTGTTTTTGCTATGAAGACATGCAAGCCCATACATAATAGCCTGTAGACAACTGAGTGCCTATGCCAGTATACTCGGACTCTATGTTCAGTAACGTGCATACACATATATGGGAGTATGTGAATCTAGACATGGTTCCATGGAAACAGACTCAGATCTCGTTGTGTAGAGATGATGCTGGGTCCAACAGCAGGAATAGAGGGAAGATGGGGACTCAGCCTTCTGATGGAGAAAGCACTGGGGAGTGGATGAGCAATACTAAACTGGTGCCCTGATGTTGGAAAACAAACTCAGCCCGTGTTCCAATGTCAGGAAGCAGGCAGGCGCGGCCTAATGGGATCAGGAAGGCCCTGGCACTGGGACCCAAGAGCTCTGCAGAAAATCTCCGAGTGGCTTCATCTTAACAATCCATCCAGCTAGCCAGACACAGGGCCCCAGTCCCTGTCCCGTGCTGGGGCTGAAACTGTTCTGCTTCTGTGGCTCAGAGGAGGGCCATGGCATTTCTCATCATGCTAGGAGCAAGGTCACAGTCAAGCCCAGCTGCTCCAGGGAGGTTCCCCAGATTGTCAGGTGTGTCTAGAGGAGGAGAGCCCAGGCTGTGAGAGTCCAGAGTCTTCTCAGAAGGAGCTCTGGGCAAGCACTGAAGTGTTTCTGGGGCTTTGTGACTTTGATGGTCCAGGACGAGCCTGGCTGCCAGGGATGTGAGGGGAGAGACTAGGGCTGGCTGTCTTGGACTTGGCCAAGGGTGCTCTGGGGCCCAGACTTGGCCGGCTTTTGTCACTTCACTGGACCAGACCCTAGTCCTACACCCCCATTTTCAGGCAACAGAACTCTGTTGAGTCCTTTCCTGTGAGCACACTGGTCTTGGAAGTCAGGTCAACGGCTGAAGGTGGTAGACAGGGTCTGGAGCCAGGGCCAGTGACTGCTGGGCATACTTTAGAATCTGGAGCTCGCAGAGGAGTAGGTTGTCAGGAAAGGCTAACTGGCCCTAGGGTGGGTATCCTCTCTCTTTCAGGAGACTGAGAGATAACATGGGTAAGGTTTTACTTGACCTGAACTATATGACTATTTCCCAAAGCCTCTTCCCAGGATGCTCTTCTTCAAGATGTCTTTATCACTAGCTCCCCCACCTCTAGGTCTCTGCTCGCCTGTCCTTAACTGCCCTATTGACAATTATAATCCATTCCCAGTTCCTTCATCCTGCTCCCCCAGAGCATCTCTATTCTTCAATACCTTCTCTCACTTACTCATACTAAGCATTTGAACATTTTTCAGTGTGTACCTTTCACCTTCTAGAAAAGGCAGAGGGTATTATGTATATTTTCATTTGTTTTTCTGTGTAGTTCACTAATATATCTCAAGCTCATTGAATAAAGAATGCCAGGGATACTGTAATATTTATTGGATGAAGAAATGTAGTGATAAGAATACAGACTTTGGAGTTGTGAGGACCTTGGATAGATCTCAGCTCTGTTACTTAGGGGTTGGGTGTCCTTAACATCTGAGTCCCACATCTTCTGCATAAAGTAGGGGTCACATTCACACTCTCCTTGCTTCTGTTAGGGATTGATGTCTGTTGACTCCTTGCCCAATGGTACACAGGGTGCATTCAGCAGGGTATTCAGGTATGAAGTAGGGTGCATCCTGCGAGTTGGCATCATGTATTTCAGCGTCTGCCAGCAGGGCTTGTTCCAGTGTGTCCTGCACCCCTGTGCCTCCACCTGCACTGCCTATGGTGACCGGCATTACCGCACCTTCGATGGACTCCCATTTGACTTCGTGGGGGCCTGCAAAGTTCACCTGGTCAAGGTGAGCTCCTGGATGTGTCAGCACAGCTGGTCCCAAGGGCACCCACAGCAGCTGGGTCCAAGGACCTATCCATGCACCTCTATGCTATGCACTAGTTTGGTGCATGATGGGATGGGAGGTATGTGTGGCTGCCAGGACTGGAGGGGACCGCATTGCCCGTTCAGTGATCATGATAACCTTGACCTGTTGAGTCTGAGCAGTTGCTCTTTGGCTGCCTATAGGGAAAAGAGTCCATAGTTTTTGAGTTTTCCTTATGGTAAATGCCTAACTGTCTACTGAATCAGATCTATGGATTCTTTCACTTAATGTCACAGTAACCTACAAGGGTGGGCTACAGAGGAACAACTTGGGAAGTTCAGGAACTTGGCCAAGGTCGCCAGCTCTACTGCAGCAGCTGGAGAGTTAGTACTACTGTGGAGTCACATCTTAAAGTCCTTGATTCACCCAGAGGAAGAGGGGTGGCGGAGGGTGGCGCAGCGAAGGCACAGTCCCCTGGAAAGAGAGAAAGGCACCAGCGTGCAGATGAGATAGTGCTGGATATACAGGGAACTTGTTTTCCCTGAGGCCCACCCATCTCCCCACAGAAAAGCAACAGCAGTAGCAACAAGGATGAGGCCTTTTATGCAAGGCATCAGCCTGCAGGGCGGGCATTATAACAGGGGCTTTCTCATAATTCTTATAGTTCCCCAAGATGAATTCCTCTTACTTTTGAGAATTTCAAAATTTGCATGCTTGTCACTAAAATTGAAGACAGCATTGAAAAGCATATTAGAAACATATTCCCAGGGTCAGCCAGATAGCTCAGTGGATTGAAGTGCCCGCGTAGGCAGCTGCAGGGACCGCGATCCCTGGTGTGCCACACCGGCCCCACTCCAGGGATGCGCTGAGATGGCGTTTGAGATTGGGCATGATGCTGTCCACCTGTAATCCCAGTGCTTGGGAGGCTGAACACGGGAGAATCACTGTGAGTTGAATCTGAGACCCTGTAGATCCTGTACTAAAATACATTCAATTAATTAATTAATTAATTAATTAAAATGTATTTCCCTTTACCTCTCTTCTGTTCCTATCCCTGCTGCATACTCTCTCCTAACAGGAATAAATACTACAAGACCATTGTCCATCACACACACACATGCATTTCTGTGTGCACACAGGCATACCATGCACACACATGCATATACACACTTGTGTGCACACACTTTATATGACTAGAGTTCTGCTATTTGCATTTTTTCACTTAAAAATATACCTCGGGCATTATCAGTATGCATTCTTTTTAACAGCTGAATAGCATGCTCTATAGAACTAATATGTTCTAGTTTGTTTTATTATATCCCAAAGACGGGCATTTAGGTGGTTACCAGTACTTAAATATTGAAGCAGCTAGTTGTATAGATGCATGGCTAGACTTTCAGAAGTGGAATTGATGTGCAAAGAGTTACATCCTTTGAAACGTTCAGTGCCGGTAAAAAAAAAAGTCTTCCAAGACAGGTTGACCCGGAGTGTAGCGAAGGGGGTGTCCCTGCCAACACTGAACATCGCTATTATATCAATGACTTCACTTACCATTCACTGCGTGCTTTGGGGAGGGTTACTTCACGCTTAATACTGTAGTAGGTGAGGCTACCAGAGAATTTGAGTAAGTTGTCCGAAGTCCCCCAGTAAGAAGTAGCTTGAAAACCACTTCTGTGTTGCTCTACCTCTGCGCTTTCAGCAAGATCTCTTCTCTCCCTGGTCTGACTGGATTCACTTTGCTTCACCTCAGAGCACATCGGACTTCAGCTTCTCTGTGATGGTGGAGAATGTGAACTGCTACAGCTCTGGTATCATCTGCAGGAAGTTTATTTCCATCCATGTCGGGAACTCACTCATCATCTTTGACGATGGCTCGGGAAACCCTGTAAGGCCCAGTGCTAAGTGAGGGCTGTGTGGACAATAAGTCACTGCAGGTCTGGGGCAGAGGGCCCTGAGGACTGTGGTGTCACCATGTCAGGGGCTTAGGCTCTATTTCTTGTCTGGATTTGGGAACAAGGAAATTGATGTTACCACACACAGGAGGCAGAACCACTGGTGACGTCACGGAGTTGGGCAGAGCTCTGTGGCTGACCCAGCTACTGGGGACACTCAGGCCTCAGAACTGACCACCTGTCCCTCTAGAGTCCCAAGAGCTTCCTGGATGAGAAGCAGGAAGTGCACACGTGGCAAGCAGGGTTCTTCACGTTGGTGCATTTTCCCCGAGAGCACATCACCCTCCTGTGGGACCAGAGGACCACAGTGCATGTGCAGGCTGGGCCTCAGTGGCAGGTAGTCAAATGAGCAGAGCATAAGCCAAGCTACTGGGTGTCCTTGGGTGAGCTGTCCTCTCTGAGGGGCCATGAAGAGCCTGCCTCTGTCCTATCCACCCAACCCACTCTGGGCCCTTCTCCCTGACAGTGCCTCATCCCTCTTCAAATACAGGTCCCAGAAGTCGCTTCTGGGGCCATGGTAGACACGGGCTTGTGGTGACCCCCCACCTGTGCTCACCCCAGGCACCTGTGCACTGACCCGTGCTCTTTTTCAGGGCCAGCTGGCAGGCCTCTGTGGGAACTTTGATCTAAAAACCATCAATGAAATGCGGACTCCAGAGAACCTAGAGTTAACCAACCCTCAGGAGTTTGGCAGCAGTTGGGCTACAGTTGAGGTAAAGCTTTCCCAGGTGAAGCCTCTCCAGGCTCACTGTACCCCTCACTTGGATGGGCACTAGCTCTAGACCGGGGAAGAAAGATGTCAGCATGACACTCTCCCGAGGATGTTCTCCCAACCCTGACTGGCACCCCCAGTCCTGGACTCTGTCTTGTGGCCTGAGGACTTGGCAGAGCCGCTGGAGAACTGGGGAGGGCTTGGAAGGAACCAAAGTCTTCATCCTGGGAAAGATGGCCACCTTGTGGGGAGGGCCAAGCTCCCCAAAGCATGACTATCTCAGCTGCCCCATGACACTGTGTATGAGAGAAAGGAGGCACTGATACTGGTTGACAGGATCCTTGCAGATCCTTCCTGACAGAGATGGGACTAGGGCTGGCGTTAATGGGAAGGCCATGTTTGGGTGGAAGAGTACATCAGAGAGAAGGACTCTGAGAGGGAGGAGAACAGGCAGGGGCAGCAATGACAGGGGCATCCCTGAGGCTGGAAGACTCCCACTGGGGCTACCAAGCTGTGAACTATGGTGGGAAACAGCACCAAACTGAGCCAAGACCTGGTTCCTTGTCTTGGATCTTGGATCATCTGCTAACTTGATGGGTGACTTTGAGTAGACCCTGTCTTCTGTGTGGTTCTCTGTGTGGGCTGAGGGGGCAGTGCCAGCAGAGGGCAAATCTGAGCAGTCACAAGAGGCTGTCCGAGGAGCTGCACTGAGACATAGTTAAGCCTGACATCATGCTCAGCAGGAAGGAGGACTGTGATCCATTACTTCTGTCTGTCGCAGCTGTGGCAATGGAGAGTGGCGATACGAGTGCTACCTATTTGTCTTTCTAACTGATGGCCTAATTCTCTGCTGAGGAGTAGATGGAGCTGAGCCTGTGTAGAGGGGTAGGTAGAGCAGGTGGGCATGGCCAGGAGGTGTCCAGTACTGCTCCCATCCTAACTCACCCCTTTGTTGCAGCCTCCTGGGCCCAGCCCCATATTTCTTTATCACACCTTTAGGCACAATCTTGGGTGCTCCAGTGGGAAGGTAGGCCTGATGGAAGGAAGAGGTTCAGCAGACATCAGGGAAATGAGTATTAGTTTTCTGTTGCTGTGTGACAATATTATTAGACTCAGCAGCATTAAACAATGCACGAATCTCACCTTAGTTTATTTGGGTCAGGAATCAGGGCGCATCATCTGGTGACTCACACGCAGGCTGCATCAAGGTGACAGGCAGCATGGACTCTCTCTGGTTTCACTGGGGAAGGAATTGCTTCCCTGCTTCCTCCTGCGGCTGTGGGTGGCATTCAGCTCCTGGCGACTGTGGGACTGAAGATCCAGCTTTTTGGTTCGCTGGTGGTCAGAGGCCACTGTCAGACCCGAAACCACCCACACTTCAGACCTCGTGGGTTCCTCACACAGCTGCTTGCTTCCTTGTAGCCAACAAGGGAGAGATTCCAGCAAGATGGGCTTTGCAGTCTTATGTAATGTATCCAGGTCATCACACACACACACACACACACACACACACACACACACTGTGCCTGTGTCACCCCTTTGCCATGTTCTTCCGGTTTGAAGTGAGTTATTGGCCCTTCCCACTCTCAAGGGGAGCAGATTACAGCAGGGCATCAATACCAGGAAGCAGGCATTTATTTGAGTGGTCAGCAGTCCTATGTCCGCCCTTCAGTGCCCAGAGACCCTCGACCCCCGGGACACATGCGTTCTTAATCCTCTCCGGGAACCATTCGCCAGGAAGGAATGTGGCATCCTGCTGGGTGAGGTGTTTGAGACCTGTCACCCTGTGGTGAGTGGACTCCCAGCTCTCAGCCCGCCCCCAAGCCCCTTCCCACTCTCTTGGGACACCTTTTGTTCTCAGGGCCTCCCATGCCTTGGAAGGGACACCTTAGCTCCCAGGAAGGCACACATGCTGCTGTCTGCCTCTTCCCTCAGAGGACTAGGCATAGGTTCAGTACCCTTTGTGCCCATCTCAGCCCAGTAAACACACCTACCTCTCACGCAGCCCTGCCCCTTGCCTGCTGTGCCCTGGGGTCAGGGAGGAGAACGCTTAGGTCCCAAGTGGGAGTCTGCCTACATCTTAGGGCTCTAGCTTTCCCCCAGCTGGCTGCCTTTCTCACCAGGTGGCCAGTAGCCAGAAAGTTGCAGGGCTGACCTTCACAAACTGACCTCTGACCTCTGACCTCCCCCAGGTTGACGTCACCTGGTTTTACTCCAACTGCCTGACAGACACATGTGGGTGCAGCCGGGGCGGTGACTGCGAGTGCTTCTGCGCCAGCGTGTCTGCCTACGCCCACCAGTGCTGCCAGCATGGCGTAGCCATTGACTGGCGGACCCCCCGCCTCTGCCGTGAGTGTTTCACCCCCGTCACCTCAGAGGACAAGGCAGGATGGAAGGATATTTCCTGAGTACTCAGTATGTGCCAGGAACCCCCTGCTTCGTTCGATTTTCTCCTCTGAAAAATAGGACTTGACCCAACCACGAGATCTGTTGAGAGGATCAAGCAGGCCATAAATGTAGAAGTCCTCTGCCACTGCACTGCGAAGGCCTGTGAAAGGCAGCAGCTGCAGGGCTGAGGAGAGAGCTCAGCAGTCTAAGCGCACCTGCCTGGCAACACAAAGACCTGAGTTCCATCGCTGGTACCGCTTGCTGTGCTGGTCCCAAAATCTCTGGTGTGCCATGCCAATCACCAAAATGGAGCATGGTGGGGCATGCCTCTAATCCCAGCACTGGGGAGGCTGAGTCAGGAGGATCAGTATGAACCTGAACTGCAAAGTGAGACCCTTAGTTAATAATGAAAAAGAGACAGCAGTTGCTCTTTCACTCGAGCAGTGGTGATCTGCTAACATGTTGATTAAACACTCCACCAAGTAAATAAGTAAGCAAATGAATAAATATACTTGCAGTACTGGGAGCTGAATGACGGCCTTTGCACCGAGCTATATCCCCAGCCTGCTTTTGCTTTTTACTTTGAGATAAGGTCTCCCTATGTTGCTCGGTTGCCCAGACCAGGTTCAAACTTGTAAGCTTCCTGCCTCAGCCTCCTAGAGCTCTGGGACTACAGGCAGGCACCACTGCATCCGGCAGATGGGAAAATATTTAGCGCGCACACAGAGGTACACATACATATACTACATTTCTGTGGCTTAATGGTATATTTGAAAACTTACAAAACGAGATAAAGTGCCATTAATATGAATCAGTAATGTGTTATATATAATTAATGTATGTTAAATCTAGAAA
This sequence comes from Myocastor coypus, assembly GCA_004027025.1. Classification (NCBI taxonomy): domain Eukaryota; kingdom Metazoa; phylum Chordata; class Mammalia; order Rodentia; family Myocastoridae; genus Myocastor; species Myocastor coypus. The sequence continues at coordinate 17,340 of PVJA010031750.1, forward strand.
AATTAATGTTGAAGAGATGACACAAAATACATGGAGGCTGAGTTGTTAGTCAGTTGATCACTCACTGCTTGCTCTTGCACGCAGTGAACTTGCCCTGTGCAGCGCCCCTGCAGTGGGTGCACAATGGTGATGACTCACATTCTTCACCAACCAGGATGCCCTGAGCACCTTCCTGGCACACTGCATGCCCTGTCTGTATGGGGGTGAAGAGAGCCGACCTGCTGGCAGGGGGTTGGGAAGAGCTAAGTAGTCCATGCGCATACAGGGCTTGCATTGTGCTCTATGCTATCATGGGGAGTTCAGGTGTTGTTTTAGTGGGTGCTGGCCCTGAGGGCTCCAAGAGGGAGCCCCCAGGAAGAAGATGGGAGCAGCTACCTGCGGTCTTCCTTTCCTCTGCAATTTGTTCTGGCACCTCACCTTGGCCACAAAGACCCTGTCCCCAACTGGTCCCCTCTTCCTCTACTTCTTGGACAACTGAACTTCCAGAAGGAGAGGGACCTGGCCATGCAAAAGTCAGGCCCTGGGGTGTCGTTTAATAACCTGCCCTAGAATGAGGGGCTCTCATGAGTGTGAGACTAAGGGACCACCAGAAAACTTAGGGATCAGCACAGTGACATGTGGCTGTAATTATTTTTGGCGGAACCGAGAATTGAACTCAGGCCCTTTCACTTGCCAGGCAAGTGCTTATTCTACTGAGCTATCTCCCCAGCCCTTTGAAACTGTAATAGTTTCAAAACATTAAAAATGTTTTAAGAATATCCTAGATGAATGAAATCCCAAAGGATCAATATTATTTGTTTTTCCTTTTGCTTTATGTTCTGCTGTGGTTCCCTGGAACACTGCTATGTGATCCAGTCTTTAACCTTTATTTGTATTTTAGGGAAAGGGTCTACAGGGTGTTGAGGGTCTCACTACTAGATCAGACTTAGTGATCAGCCTATTTACAGCCTCCCAAGAGCTGGGATTACAGGGCTGTGCCACCACGCCCAGTCTCAATCACCATCTCAGTGCACCCCGGGTGCAGTTCCGGTACAGCAGGCCTGCAGATTGAACCCCTGGCCCCTCAACCTGCTTGCAGGTACTTTAATCCACTGAGCTACTGACCAGCCCTAACCTCTTGCTATTTTATCAGAGATCATTGTTAATTTTGATATGTGAAAAACATTGCACTAAAGCAATATTTCTCAATCTAAACACACATAAGTAAATATCCTCCAGAAATTAACAAATTAATGTGGGAGCAGTGGAGCCCAGGAATGGGAACATGGCAGCCACAGTAAGCTGAGAATGTCCTCAAAAAGACTAAGGCCAGGGGAAGCTTCTAAAAGCAAAATCAGGAGAATATTTGGAACAATAATCATTGGCTAAGAACTGAAATCAGAAATACTCAAGTGTTAATAACAAGGATGGTGTAGTCCAAAGTTGAACAGACAGGTGTAGGACAGGCGTCCTCACAGCAGCATTCTTTGTGCAGGGTCGTGGCTCTGGAGAACCTTTTACACCCGGGTCTTATTAGCAGGTATATGTGTGTGACAGCCTTTCCTTCCCCCAGATTCACAGTGACCCTCCTATTTTCAGCCTCCCCAGCACTATGATTACATGTGCCACCACATGTGGCCTCAGTGACAGGCTTGATGTGCCCAGGAGTGGAGCCTGAATGGCATGTGGTTTGGGGCATCAAACCCTGGTCCCTGCACCTGCTTAAGCAGGTGCTTAGTCTGCTGGGCTATCTCATTGGCCCTATTTACTACTGAATTCTTGCTGCTAGGGGTTAACACAAACGACGCCATTTATGACCACTTTTGCAATCTTAACTGCTGAGATTTCAGTGCCTCCTTCCTTAAATTTTGTACCAGAAGTGAGTACCTTGCTGACCCAGGAGTCCAGGCAGGTGCTAGTAGTGGTTCCATGGAAGAGGAGGCCTCTAGTTTCATATATAGTAAGGTAACTTACTCCTGTCCAACTGATGCATGGGAGGTGGAATTTGAAATGTGGTCTGGTCCTATAGAGCTAGCTTTTAATAACTCTCCTGGGATACCACCCATTGCCGGATACATGCCTGAAACTTGAGGCCTGGCTGTTTTCCAATTTTTAATTCAATCATTTCATCACAAATGCAAAGCAAGTAGACTCGTGATTCCCAGTGTCCTTACAAGAGTACAGTGCTAAGTGTATTGATCAAGGGACTGAGGCATGGAGTGTAGTCGATGGCTCTCTTCAGACTATGCTTGTGAATGAAGCAGGTCCTCCTCAGCCTTTAGCCCAGGTCCAGCTGGCTTCTCACAGCCTTGCTCCTGCACTGAGGAGTCCTCACAGGGTCCCCAACTCACCCCTCTGTGCCTCAGAATCCACAGCTAAAGTCCCAGGAGAGCAAGCTGTGGTGTCATGCTGCGCCACAAGGGGGCGTGCTGAGCCCATGCTTATAGTTTGTCGCTTCTGGTGGCAGCAACTGCTGAACCAGGGACATTGCAGAGGAGCCTCGTCCCCTTCCCACCCCAGGCTCTGGGAAGACCATCCTTGAATCCTGGCATTTGTGAGGCAAGACAGGTCCAGCTCTTGGGGACAAGGGAGACTGGGATGTCAGGGGCCCTGGCTCTGTCCACCTGTTCCAGTCTCTGCTCTGGCTCCTAAGAAGTCTCTGTTCTCTTTCAGCATATGACTGCGATTTCTTTAATAAAGGTAAGCCCCTCACCCCCAAGTGATCCTCAGGGGCCGCCAGCCCTGCTTTTCTGCCGTGTCAGCCCCAGCCAGTTGGAGGTTCTGTGCCCGGGTGTGCTGTAACACGGAGACCCATCGTGCACAGAGCCCTGATGATGCAGGGCCCAGGGATGTCCCGGGATTCTGTGCTCAGCACGCCTGCAGCCACCACACAGAGCCAGAGACTGTGCCCACCCAGAGACTGCAGGTTGGGCTGGAGGTAAAATCCCCATTTATACCAATATACCAGTTCCACGGCTCCTGTGAGCTCACTGGACCCCCAGGTAGTCTTCTTGAGTTCCCCGAAGATGAAAGTTGTCAAAAACAAACACAAATTACTCTTTGAGGAAGGCTGGGGTGGAACACGCAGCTTGTCAGATCCATCTTCGAATATAGCCAAGGCCACAGGGTAGCAGATGTGCTTTAACATCTAGATTCTTACGGAGGGTGAAAGCATGGGTAGCAACAAGGACCCGAAGAAGAGCAGCTTCCAGTGTTCGAGTGACTTCGACTTTTCGCTGGGTTTAGGGGGCAACAGGAAGTGGGAGAGTTTGCCCGGGATAGTTTTTAACACCGATTTCCTCCATTTGGGCCGAGATCAGGTCTTGGCAGGGTTGGACGCTCATCCATCCTTAGGGCTGTTCGTCTCTGGCTTCCTAGCTCCCCTAGGTACTAGGGACACCGGAGCCCATGTGGGCATAGCCCAAGGCCTTGTCCTCAGTTCTGAGCATCTGACTTGGCTTTGAGAAATACCACCCCGATGACAGTATGGCTGTGGAATGGATGCAACAGAACAGAGACAAACACACCAGTGAGGGGTTTGCAAGGAGAAGCCTGGGCCGGGACACAGCACAACAGAGCAGAGATGGCCCAGCCAACACGGTAGTGCCCCTCCCCCCTGGTCCCTGATGGCTCCAAACTTCAACTCCTAAAGGATGCCTCTGTACGGGGGAAGAACTGCCATTTCTGGGACCAGGCAGGGTCACCCTGGCATCAGGCAAGACATTTCAGCAAGAGTCTGAGCAGAGTTTTCTCTCCTCTGTGGCATTTAGGGTGGCAGTAACTGGCAAAGGACAAGCTGTTTCTAGCATCTTCCACCTACCCACCCACCCTCCCACTCATCCATTCCTTGCTCTGTTCCTTCACCAACATTTTCTCTAGTCTTGGCCTCTGGAGGGTGCCTTGTAGGGTCCATGGTAATTGGGACCTGTCACAGAGCTGGCCTATACCACAGGTGTCCCTGATTCCACATTCACTTGGTAGTTTGAAATGAACCACTGCTAGGAGTATTTACACCAGAGAAATCAGCAAACACATACTAGATTAGATTTATTTATTTATTCATTTTCCTGAGTGTTGTTAACCATTTATTGCCTGCCTCACAGCTAATGGGGGAGACAGGCATGAACCCCTAGTTCAGGGCCTCGTCATAGAGCGCCGACCAATGTGCGGCTTCTCCAAAGGCCGTCGGAGTGCAGAGGAGGAAGGACGCTGCTTGTGTGTGAGACGGGGACGGTGCAGGGAGAACACACCAAGGAGGTGACATTTCGGCTGGTCCCCATCCCCGAAGACTGAGTAGGCGTTTGTCAGGCACAAAGCAGGGAGGACTGCTCTGAGGGGGTGGAACAGCGTGACGGAGATGCAGGTGGGACGCAGCTTGGCTCTTTCAAGGAAGAGCAAGAGAAGTTCAGTGTGGCAAAAGCCAGGGAGAAGGGGGCCAGTGGGGTGCAGGGGACAGGGCCAAGGAGGCCCTGCACTCGGGATATTTGGATTCTGTTCTAAGAGCCAAGGGCGCGGGGCTGAGGCCCTCGAAGTACGCTGGCAGGGGACTCAGGGGCCTGTGGGGAGGCCTCGGTGGGCGGGGAGCACCAGAGGCAGCAAGGCAGGTGTTGGGAAGCCCGCGCCCCACTCCAGCTCACACCCACAACCCCAAAACCTTCCCAAATATGAAAGTGAGACGCATGCTTGGAACAAACGGCTAAGCGAGAACTTTCAGCCGGAGCCTCCCACCTGCCTGCCTGAGTCAGGCCATGGGCGGGGAGCGGCCAGGTGTGCGTCGCCTGGAGGTGCCCTGAGAGGGGCAGTGGCTGCAGTGGTCAGGTGTTAGGAGTCCAATGGGCCCTGAGACACCTCGGGGCCCAGATGTCCTCTGAGCTGGCTTTCATCCCACATGCCCTGTGGAGCGACTCAGATGCTACTCTGACAGCCTGGAGTTCTGTCACTTCCTTCTCAAAACATCAAGTCCCCAAAGCCTGGACAGGAAGCCTCCCCAACCCCTCACCAGCCTGGGTCATTTCTCTTCCTATCTCTCACAGCCATGGGAAGGAGGGGCGGGAGATGAGGCTCTGACTGGGTTCTTCTCTCCAGTGCTAGGCAGGGGCCCCTACCGGCTGTCCAGCGTGGCAGCTGGCGGCGCCCTGGTGGCCACGAAGACAGCGGGTGATGACATAGCCCTGGTAAAGGCCGAGGAGTTGGCGCCAGGGGACATTGTGAGCTTCCTGCTGACAGCTGCTCTGTACAAGGCTGCGGCCCACGGTGAGCACCCCACCCTAGTCAGGCCCTTGTTGAGGGAGGCAGAGGCTGGAGGAAGAGACGGCACCAGAGAAACCCAGGAGGGCCAGGCTCCACAGCTGTCTTTTCCTGGTTTAGGCCGGGCTTTAGGTCAGTTTCTTAGGCTATGTGACAACAAAGGATCCTTTCCAAAAAATACTGGAGGCCAAACCCCAGATGGACCTTCACACCTCACTTTGCGCAAGCTATGGTCCAGAAAAGCCCAGGGCAGCGACTCTTCCTCCTCCCCTTTCTCCTCCTCTTCCTCCTCCTCTTCATCCTCCTCTTCCTCCCTTTCCTCTTTCTTCCCTGTCCTCCTCCATTCTCTCTCCTCACTTTCCTGTCTCTCACTGAACTGTATTTTCACATAAGCCACCCAGCTAAGCCCAGAGGATGCAGTCCCGTGGGGAGACTGCCCTGGCTAAGGGGTGGTGAGAACAGCGCCTGGCTCAGGCTTGGGGAGGCAGCGGTCTTCTTAAACAAGGGCCATCTGCCCAAGGGACAAGGAATTGGGAGCTAAACTTAGACAGTCAAGACATCCTGAGGTTACCCAGAGGCCTTGGAAAGACTATAAGGGGCTGGGGGGGGGGGGGCGCTGCGGCTCCTGCCAGCCTCTGTGTAGCTGAGGTCCCCACTACGAGCAATGCCGGTGGTACAGGAAGTGAGGTGGTGGTGGCGCAGGCTGGCTTCCAGGCAATTGCTGTCTTCGCAGTTTATAATGAAGGAGCAGAGGCTGGAGAGGTTAGATATCCACCTCCTTAGCCCCAGAAGGAGTCGAGCTTTGGGCTCTAGAATCCGTTTTCTGGGCCACTAACTATGCCATGCTACTGTCGAATGGGGGGTTTAAGTAGAAACACGTGTGACAGGAGGGAGGTAGAAGTCGCCTGAGTGTTCTAAGTTACAGCGAGCCTTTGCACCTAATGTCTGGGTTCAGGCCTTCCTCGGTGAGGAGGATCTCAGGAAAACAGCTGAGAATCCATGGTCTGGGCAAAGTCAAAGCCAAGGTTCAGACAGGAATGACTTGCCTGAGGTCACACAGCCCCCAGGGCTGCTTGGGCTGGCTCCCATGTGCCACCCAAACCCAGTGTGTCGTGTTTAAGATCCTGGGCTCTGGCCTTGATCTGCCAGGCCTTGGTCCTGCCCTTGGGCCACTGTTAGCAGCTCGCCGTCTGGGCCTCAGATTCATCTCTGTGAGGGCAAGGACACCTCTCATTTTGTTCCTTACTGGGTCCCTTAGGATGGTGCCTGGCACACAGTAGGTGTCTGGCACACAGTAGGTGTCTGCTGCTGAATGAATGAATTTTCCACTTCACTGGGTTCCCACAGGAATATTTTTCAGTTTTTTTAACCAGTTACACAGACTTCTCGGTTCCCTTTCAGCAGATTTGCACATACACATAGCGTGCTTTAGCCCCCAGCTCCGCACCATTCCCTTGCCTCCCCCTAGTTTCACATTTGGGGGTTTTCAGTGCGTGTAATGTATTTTGTTCATATCCACATCCCCATTACCTGCCCTTTATCCCCTTCCCTTTCTTTTTATTCCCTTCCTCTTGTTTAATAATATTCTCCCTTCTACTTCATTGTCATCTTTTAGATTCTACATGAGAGGGAGAACACGTGATGTTCGCCTCGCTGGGTCTGCTTTATTTGGCTCAACACGAGGTCTCCCGATCCATCCACCTTCCTCCAGATGACAGAATTCCATTTTTCCTTATAGCCGAATAGAACTCCATTATGTACACCTGCCACATTTCCTTTATCCCTGCTTCCGCTGGTGGGCCCCTGGCAGGTTCCATCTCCCTGCTGTTGTGAATACCTACCAAAAGTAGGGACATATGGAAGCTCGTATTGTTTTTGTATTCCTTTTTTTCTGGGTTGTTTTTTTTTTTTTTTTTTTTTTTTTTTTTTTTTTTTTTTTTTTTTTTTTTTTTTTTTTTTTTTTTTTTTTTTTTTTTTTTTTTTTTTTTTTTTTTTTTTTTTTTTTTTTTTTTTTTTTTTTTTTTTTTTTTTTTTTTTTTTTTTTTTTTTTTTTTTTTTTTTTTTTTTTTTTTTTTTTTTT
>PVJA010031751.1:0-24644 GCA_004027025.1 Myocastor coypus
AGCACCCCTGGAACTGATGGCCTCTGATGATTTTCAACCTGTCCCCAGCATCATTGGTGTCAACAATGATGAATATGGCTGGATGCTTCCTACGGTGAGTCCTGTGGGCATCTGGGGAGTGCAACCAGGCTGGAGGAGTTCCTAGCACTTTAGAGATGTAGACCTATGCTCACCTTCAACTCTTGCTTTATCTCTGCTCTACCCAGATGCACAACTCTCCAGGTCTCCATGACATAAGTAGAGTGACACTACAGGCTGTTCTGTGGAATATGTCAGCAGAGATGGTGAGGATCATGAGTTCCTAGTCCAATGGATATGGCATGTCCACTTTTCTTTTCATATATCCACCTGCTAAAGAAAGCCTGATCCATAAAAATCTGTGTCTATGCATGGCATTACCCATGAGTCTGACTATTTCTTACATTCCTAGTTCCATGCCAGGCCCCATTTTCCCACCTTGAAGTGCTGCCCACTCTTGTCCTAATAAGCTGAACCTGGATTTCCATTCTTATTCTGGTGTAGAAGTTGCCTGCTAAGTTTTCTGACGTGGTGATGAAAGAGTATGTGGGAGACAATGATGACCCCCAGACCTTGAAAATCCAGTACCATGAGATGATGGCGGACCAGATTTTTGTGATGCCTGCACTCCAAGTGGCATGTTTTCAGCGTGAGTACATCTGTAATTGAGATATGACTGCCATATATGTGATGTTCCTTTCCAGTAAAGGAAAGGAGCAATGCTGGAGGTTTTACATTTCCCACAAAAAGAGTACTGCGTTTATACAGAAATAAACACTTAGGCCAGTGAAATAGAACAGGAGACAAAAAATCAAACCTACTGTACTATATCCATCTCATTCTTCACTTTTAAACTTTTAAAACTGATGATCCTAGACAAACTCCATATCCATATGTAGAAGGTTGAAATAAAAGCCTCATCCTTCACCTTGCAGAAAGATCAGTTCAAATATATCAAAAATCTAGGTTTAAGAGCTAAATGTTTGAAAATTCTAGAAGGAAACCATTAACACCATAGGCACAGAGCACCAGTTTTTGAATAAGAATCAAATAGTGACAGCAAATAACAGAACAAGTCAAATAATGGAATATGTTAATCTGATAGCTTGTATGCACGTGCACGCGCGCGCGCGCACACACTCTCTCTCTCTCTCTCTCCCTCTCTCTCTCAACAAAGTGAAGAGACTGCCTACAAAAAGGGAGACAAACAGGCTGGGGAGATAGCTAAGTGATCTAAGCACCTGCCTGGCAAGTCCAAGGACTGGGTTCGATCCCTGAACTGCATGCAATGCCAGTCACACGCTGTGACACCTCTAATGCTAGCACTGGAGAGGCTGAGATAGGAGAACCGCTATGAAACCAAGCTCTGTAGTGAGACTCTCTACCACATAAATAAATAAATAAATAAATAAATAAATAAATAAATGATTTTTAAAAATTTAAGAAAGGCTGACAACCTTTGCAGGCTAATCTTCTAAAAGTTGCTCAGTTTGAGACAATAAAGAGTACTCCAAATACTTAACATCAAGCCAAGGAACACAAACACAAAGATAAAACCTGAACTGGTAAATCACTGAATGGACAAATGAATTGAACAGACACTTTTCAAAACAGAAAGTAGAAATGTTAAGTAAATTTATGAAAAACATCAATATTTTCATATGTTAGGGAAATGCCAACCAAAGCTACACTGAGATTCTATTTCACCCTAGTCAGAATGATGCATACATTATCAAAAATGATGAGGTAAATGTGTGCAAGATGAGAGAAGTTTTTTCGAAAATCTCTAGGGGAATTAATGGCTGTGGTTTTCTTTCTTCTGTGATATATTTTTTAAACAATTAAACATTATTTTCTGAACACATTGCTTACTATAGAGATAGCTATATACTCATGTTTATTGTAGTATATGTCATAATAGCTGAGATACAGAAACAGCCTAGCTACCTATCAGGATGTGATGGTTTATGTCTAGGTGTCCCCCCAAAGCCTCAGGCAAACATGCAGCAGGGACTTCTAGAGTTTGAGACTTGACCATGAGGCACTGGGATTATGTATTTTAGTACTGATGGGATTATGGGTCTGAGTCCTTCTGGGCTTACAGGTGGATGGGCTGAGAAAGAGAGCCTGAATGTAATATAAAGACAGACAGACTGAGGTTGGTTGCTCCCTGCTCCCCTGGTTGTTCCACTGCCTTTGTCACAATTGTTGCTGTTCTGCCGCCATGAACTGTTGGCCTCTGCATTGTGCTTCTCTGCCTTGGATCCAGCCAAGTATGTACTGAAACCTCCAGTAACTATGAGCTAAATAAACCTTTCTCTCTTTCATTTTGGGTGTCAGGTATTTGTCCCAGCAATGAGAGAGGAGTAACTACGATACAGGAGTTGAATTCATAAAGTAATAATGGTCTATGTATGCAGTAGGCTATCACTCAACCAAAACCCAGAATGTATTAATATCACTTATGCTAAAATATATTGAACTATACATTATCATGTTAATAACCCAGACTGAAAGAAAACCATATATTGCCTGTTTGCTCTCATATGAGGAGACTGAGAACAGAAACATAAAAATAAAAGAATGAACATTGAGTACTTCACTTAACTCTAGTCTCCTAAAATGGACTACAGTGTCAATGTAGTATGATTTTTGTAGGAAATCAAGGTCAGAACTCTAGGATCTATAGCATAGGTTTTTTGCAATCTCACATATTTATCAGATTTCCACAGATTCAGGGGTTGCAGACGTAGAGAGTGAATCTAAGGCAAAAGCCCTTGAAAATGAACAGGGCCTTGAAAAATTAGAACAAAGACAGTAAACCTTGCCAATCAAGAGAACTGTTTGATCTCTAAAGTTGAAAGTTTTACTGCTCATGAATTCTTTCAGTTGTTTTCAGAGCCAGTCAATGTGAGTTTTTCAATACATCCAGAGAGAACTGTGTTGAGCAACTTAACTCTTACACATTCTGGTCCTTAATAAAAGAAAACACAGAGAGATTTAGAGAAAGTCGAAGGGAGACTAGTAGACAAGATGAAATGAATCAGGTGTCAGGGAAGAAGAGTTTGAGGGACACAATTGAGGGAAATTAGGAAAGTATGTTTTGCATACATATGAATATGCCAAAGTGAAGCCCACTAGTCTATGCAACTAAAATGCAATAATGAGAAGTTCCTCATTGTGAGCGTAACAGACAGGCATCCTCTCTATTGTATCAGAAGAAAAATAATTCCCAACTTCTTAACTGTCAGATGTGCCCAGTTAGTGTCTTTTCCTACTGAAAAATGGATTTGAAAACCAAAGAAAATTAAGTGTAGGAAATATTTATTAGGAAAAAGTCATGCGAAACAGGAGAGATTTTGAAAGTGAGCTGCTGCTGAGGTTCTTTGTCCAAGGATATTTTATGTAAGAAAGTCACAAAGTGGGTAGCTATGGGTCAAAATACAGTCAATCTATAGGTTAACAAATATAGTCACTTAGCTCATATTGATCCAGTGCAGAGCAAAAGCATATAGCAAGAGTATAGACCCAGTGTCCTTAACTTTAGCAGATCTGTCACTTCTATCATAGAAAAGACAAAGTAATTGCTGAAAAGGTATAGGTGTGTTGGTCCCAATTTTATTAATTTGTTGATTTCTTTTTTTGAGAATTATCTCTTTTATCTTAAAGAGAGAGAGAGAGAGAGAGAGAGAGAGAGAGAGAGAGAGAGAGAGAGAGAGAAACAGTACAAACAATGATACAGAATTTCAAAACAAGATAATGGAAAACTTAATCCAGATCTTTTGTTCACCTACCTATGTGTCTGATGCACCTCCTGTGGTGCGCTGGACAAAGTGAGGCAAATTACACTGCAATCTGAAGCTATTGTCTCTAAGGAAGCTTGCAGGTCTTCCTATCCAATATTCTTCTTGAGATATGGCTCTCTTTATGTTCACCTACAGCCACAATTTAATCATGGATAGGTTTTCCAGGTTGAGATAAAGACCAGCTATTCCAATTTTCTGTAGTGTTTTTATCAAGAATGGACATTTGACTCTGCACAACGTATTTTCTGCATCATCTATTGAGAAAATGATGTGGTTTTTCTCTTTGGTTCTGTTGATATGTTGTATTACATTTACTGATTGGCATACATTGAATCCTCCTGTATCCCTGGGAAATATCCTATTTGGTGATGGTGTATATTCTTCCTAATGATTTGCTCCTTCTGTTGGCCAGTATCTTATTGGGGATTTTTGCAGCTATGTTCATTCAGGAGATTCTCTTGTAGTTTCTAATTTGGTTGTGTTATTGTCTGTTCTTTTGTGTCAATATAATACTTGCTTCCAGGCATAAATTTTGAAGGTATTCTGTCCCTTTCAAGTTCCTTAAAGTATTTCAGCATTAGTGGTGTTGCACCATTAGACATTCTGTAAATTTCTTGTATAATTAAACAATGAATCAATCAGGATCTGGTCTTCTCTTTACTGGTAAGTTTTTTTTTTTTCGGGACTGGGGTTCAAACTCACTACCTTGCATTTGCCAGGTAGGCACTTGTGCCACAGAGCTATCTCCCCAGCCTCTTTACTGGTAAGTTTTTAATAATGCTTTCAATTATTTGACTGATATTAGATTATTTAGAATTTTAACATCTTTTTGATTCAGTTTTTTTCCATTTCACCTTTTTTATTTCAGCACAGTGTTCCATTCCATAGGAGATATCCTTTCCCATTTGTTTTTAAATACTGTTATTTTTAATAAGAAATAACAATAAGAGAATTTCAAAACACGTTAGTAGGATACCCACAATAATTAATACAATGCATATTGTTGACTCCATAGTAGTTGTTCAGAGTACAAGATGGAGACATGATAACTTTTCTAAGCACTGTTGGTATAAATATTTCTTCTCATTGAACTAAGATAAAGTAGTTGTACATATAGTCCAACATTTCATAGTAGTAGGCAGTTATCAGAGGAACTAGTAATGTGAGAAGCTGTTGACTTGAGCCTTCCATAGCTCAGCATATTAATCTGGCCTTACTTTTCAATGCCTTGTGACTAAACTTTTCTGCTGGATGGTTAAAGCCAAGTTAAAGCAATACCTATAGAATAGAATATATAACTTTTGTAGTTGACAAGGTAGGTCACATCCCCTCAGGACTTACCTTGAAACCATTTACAGTGTTTTGCAGAACTTGTGCCAGTGTCAGCAGTCTGGATGAGTCACAGCCATTGTTTGACCAGTTTACTCTCTGTGAAAGCTGAGAGAATGTTTTCTCTCTAGGTGACTCTCCTTAAGCACACTATACATCATTGATCCCTTTCCTCTGTGGCCCCACAATCTCCTTGAACAGAAAATTTGGGACACTACTGAGTTATAGGATGTTACAGTACAGGTTCTCTGATGTTCAGAGTCCTCTCTGACCTTGAGGGGCTTGTACCATAATGTTAGCAATCCTTGTAGCCTTTCTTAGCCTTTCTTTTTCTCTAATTTTTTGATCTGCAAACTTAAGTTGTTAACCCTCCAGAATAGAAGCTTAATGATACTATTACTCTATACAATAGGTACTTGAGCTTAACATCACTGAATTTCTGAAAATCAAATGCCTTAGACTTAACATGGAAGCGGTATTTTCCATCAATCATTTATACTCTAATAAATCCCTATAGAATGTGAATTTTAAAAGTTACACATTTTTTGGCCAGATGTCTTGATCACAGTCAAAAGCAGGGATGTGTTCGGAAAGACATTTTGTAAAGAAGAGTGTGTAACTGTCAGAAAAGCATATATATATACTTATATATATTTATACATATATACATATATATATATATATATATTTAAAAATAATCAAATACATCATTTACCATAACTCCTATGCAACATCATTGGAAATAAGGGAAGATCTTTACTTGTAAGTACTGTTTACTCTAAAATTTTCAATAAACATCTGTACGTGGAAAAAAAATAAAAAAATAAAAGTTACACATATTTACACAGAAATTTAGAAATCTAACCATATACAAAATTGCAGAAGGTCAATCCTGTGACATTTTTCCAAGTCTCTTATTCTCTTTTATCACCCTTTTTTGCTTTTTTTTTTAAAAAAATACACATTTATTTCAGATTACAAAATAATTGAAGTGATTATTTTTTTTACCTTTATGATTGATTTTTTAGGTACATGTCTACGCACTTTTTTGCCTACATTTTCACTGATTTGATCTATTTTGAAACTAAAACCATACTACTTTGGCAATTAGAGCTTCGTAATAAGTTTTGACACCAGGTGGAAAAAAAACATTGAAATGACATTAGAAGCACCACACATTTAAAAGATGAGAATGCCAGGCATTCCAAGCATGGTTTTAGTATTACACATTGCTATCCTCAGTGGCAAAAACCTGTTGGAGATTCTTAGGACCATTGTCTAATTCATCCTGTGTGTAGCAGTGCATGGTTTTGCCCCTTCCATGTTTCCTAACTTTTCTGCTTGCTGTCTCTTCATTGTTTAATCCTTAAGCCCTTGATTACCACGTAGCTGTGGTATGCCTCTCCACTTTTATTTATTTATTTATTTATTTATTTTCTTGTTTCAGAACCTTTGTTTATTCACTCATTTTTATGGCTGGCTCAGCCCGCCCTGAGGGCAGGGCTGGTGCAGCATGTGGTGCCGGGGATCGAACCACAGTCCCTGAAGCCGCCCAAGCTTTCCCAAGCAGGCGCTTTAGACCACTGAGCCATCCCGCTGAGCCCTCCACTTTTATTTCTTCTTTTGAATTCTTACACTAGGGAGACTATACAATATTTACACATGTAGGTCTGGTTTATTTCACTTACGAGTATATTTTCAAGATATATCCACTTATAAGTGAAGGCTTTGAGTTTGTCATTCTTTATAGCTGAGTAATATTAAATTGTATGAAAACGCCACATCTTTTTCAACCATTCTTCAGGTGATGGGCATTTTGGTTGTTTCCAAGATTTGGCTATCACAAATTGTGCTGCTATAAGCATAGGAGCACAAACGTCACTATGATATGATGTTTTCAGTTCTGGAAAAATTTCCAGTAGGGGATAGCTGGATTGAAAGTGATTTCCCATCCTACTTTTTAAAGGAGGCTCCACAATCATTTCCACAATAGTTGCACCAGTCTGCATCCCCATCAGTGGTGGAGAAGGGTCCCTTTTCCCCCACAGCACCTCCAACATTTGTTGTTGGTTGCTTTTTTTTATGATAGCCATATTTTCTGGGGTGAGATGGTATCTAAATGTTGTTTCAATTTGCATTTCACGAATGGTTAGTGATGAGGAGCATTTCTTCATGTATTTATAGGCTTGTTGCATTTCTTTCTGTGACAAGTGCGTGTTCATCTCAAATGCCCATTTCTGGATTGGGTCTTTGAATTTTGGGATCCTAATGGCTTTCAGTTCTTTATAGATTCTAGATAGAAGACCTTTGTCTGAATACTCATTAGTTAAAATCTTTTTGAAATCTATGGGTTGTCTTTTTACTTTGTTGGTAATTTCTTTTCTTTTTTGTCTTTTTGAGACAGGGTCTCGCTATGCAGTTGAGGCTGGCCTTGAGCTCACTTTTGTAGCCCAGGCTAGTCTCGAACTCACATTGATCCTCCTGCCTCAGCCTCCCGAGTGCTGGGATTACAGGTGTGAGCCACCACGCCCGGCTTTTGTTGGTAATTTCTTTTGAGGTGCAAAACCTTCTTAGCCACAGGAGTTCCCAGTTGTTGATTCTTTCAAGGGTTAAAGATGCATTTTTATTTTTGTCCATGAACTCTTTGCTCACTCCTATAGTTTCAAGACCAAATCTTGGAAACAACCAAAATGCCTATCATCTGATGAATGGTTGAAAAAATGTGATATTTTTATACAGTGGAATATTACTCAGCTATAAAGAATGATTAAACTAGAAGACTTTATATATGTGAATGTATCTTGAACATATGCTCATAAGTGAATTAAACCAGACCTACATGTGTAAATGTCATATAGTCTCCCTATTGTAAGAACACAAAAGAAGAAATAAACATGGGGAGGCATAACACAGCTGAATGGAAATCAAGGGCTTAAAGGTTAAACAATGAAGTGACTGCAAGCAGAAAAGATAGGAAGCATGGCAGGGGCAAAGAAATGCATTTATATCCACAGGAATTTAGAAATCTAAGCATATACAAAATTGTAGCCTGTCAATCGTTCGGTATTTTTCCTAGTTTCTTACTCTCATTTAATACCATTTTTGTTTTCTTGCAAACCAACCATTTACTTGAGAGAGAATATAGCAGTAACTAAAATTACATTAGAAGGAGCACACATCTAAAGGACCAGAATAACAGGCATTCTAAGCATAATTTTAGTGTTACACATTGCTGTCCTCAGTGTGATAAACTTTTTGGACATTCTTAAGACTATTATATAGTTCATCCTGTACATGGTTTTGCTCCCACCATGTTTCTTATCTTTTTCAACCATTCTTTAGATGATGGCATTTTGGTTATTTCCAAGATTTGGCTACCACAAATTGTGCTGTTATAAACATAGGTGCACAGATATGACTATGATACTGCCAGTTCTAGATTACGGAACATTGGATTGTGTATACAACTACTTCCTCTTAGTTCAATGAGAATAATTTTTTTGTACCAATAATGATTAGAAAAATTATCATGGCTACATCCTGTGCTCTATATAACTACTAGTACGTCAACAATATGCACTGTATCAAATATTGGCAATGTACTACTAACGTGCTTTGAAACTGTCACCTTGTTATTTATTAAATTCATAAAAAAGATACTGCTCTTTTCATGTTACTAGCCACAATCTTGATTTTGAGATCAGATTTTCTATCCTTCCTTTCATTCAGTCTGTTGCATATACTTTTAATGGAGGGTGTGATGTCACACATTTGAAATCTCAGCCCTTGGGAGCCTTTAACAGGTGGATCACTATGAGTCCAGTCTAGTAGTGAGACCCTGAACACCTCTAGACCGACCCTTCCCTAAGATAATAAAAAAAATGAAATAAAATAAAATAGAAAACCAAGTCGCAAGTGCAGTCCACTGGCTGAATAAGGTTAAAAATCACAGCAAATAAGAGCAAAAATCAATAAATGGGACATCAAATTCAAGAGCTTCTGTGCAGCAAAAGAAATACTCAACAGAAGGGAAGAACAGCCTGTAAAATGAGAAACTATCTTTGCAGACTAAGGTTCCAAGAAAGATTCATATTCAGAATATAAAGAGAACACAATGCAGTTTACATCAAACAGTGACACAAACACAAAATTAAAAATGAAACCCAAGCGGCTCAATGAATAATTCAGAAATGAACTGAGACTCTTTTCAAAAGAAATACAACTGGGTGCGGTAGTATACACCTATAACCACAACTCTCAGGAGACAAGACTAGATAGTAAATTCAAGGATAACATGAATTACACACGTAGAAGAGAGCCTACCTCAAAACTAAAAAAAAGTACACATTTTCAGTAAGTGCATGGAAACTACTGAACATTTTCTTCCATCATAAAAATGTAAATCAAAGCTACATTGAAATTCTATTCCACATGAGTCAGAATGGCGTCATCAACCATGGTGGCATATGTTTGTAATAGCAGAACTTGGGAAGCTGAAGGAGGATTAAAAGGTCAAACCTAGCCTGGGCCACTAAGAAAGACTCTGCCTCAAAATAAAACTTTCAAAAAGTCCTCATGGTATAGCCTAACGCAAGACCCTGGGCTCAATATCCAGTATCACTAAACAAAGAAATAGTTAATTGGCTTATGTAGACTTGGCAAGTTGGAGGTAGTTATAGGTATAGGCTAGATAACAGCTCAGAAAAGCCTAGATAAATATGGTTAAAGAGAAAAATTTGCAATCAGTAATGGAATTTTTAGAGAAGTAGAAGCCAGCAGGAAGTCACAGCCTTTTGTTGACCTAGAATTGAGACACCTGAAAAAGAATAACTGGGCAAAGAGAAAGATGAAGAGCTCCAGAAATAAAAAAGGAGCCCACAAGAGAGCCCACACTCACTGCATATAGTGCAGGAAAGAGAAGAAGACAGTATAGAACCTTAACACAAACCACCTAACCTACAAACACCAAACAAAACAAAACTGTGATGGAATTCCATTAAGTGCAGGTGAAGAAGCAGGAGATCTGGGGCACCAATGAACCTTGCTGCTGCTGGGAATGTGAAATACTACAGGGGCCATGGAAATCAATATATAGTTTCCTCTAGAAACTCAAATATATTTAATGCAATATATGTAGAATCACTCCTTGATAATACCTATAGGAGTTAACATCAACATACAAGCATGAGCTAAATAAGAATGGTTGCTGCAATTTTTCAAAAA
This sequence comes from Myocastor coypus, assembly GCA_004027025.1. NCBI lineage: Eukaryota > Metazoa > Chordata > Mammalia > Rodentia > Myocastoridae > Myocastor > Myocastor coypus. Next base: position 10,377 of record PVJA010031751.1, read on the forward strand.
TTTAGTACAATAAGGGACATATTACTAAAAGTGATATTTTTGAATTAAGGGGAAGTCTATTGGTTACTTTGAGGGGATGAATGGCACTGTAATTTTTACTGTAATAAATTACCTTCTTTAATTTTTTTGAGATAGGGTCTTACTATACTGTTCAGGCTCATTTTGAACTATGTAGCCCAGGCTAGCTTCAACCTCATGGAGACGTCTCCTTCTTACTCTACCTCCTTCATGCTGGGATTACAAGCATGTGCCACCATGCCCATGGTCATAAATTCTTAAATGTAAACTTCTTTATATTTACTGATCATGTCGTGTATTGCTGCTAGCAGCATACTCACTTTTACCCCTGCATTTCACAATGGCTGAGCTCTGGGAAGAGCCCAGGTGCCCATGAATAGGTGAACAGATAAAGCAGGAATGATACATGTACAGTAGAGGCTACTGCTTGGCCAAACCTAGAATTAATTCACATCATTTGTATGAAAATGGGTAGAGCTAGATATTTTCATGTTAACAAGCAGACTGAGAAAATAAAATACATGGAGCTGGGGAGATGGCTCCGAGGCACAAGTGCCTGCTGGGCAAGTGCAAGGTCGTGAGTTTGAACCCGGGTCCCACAAAAAAAAAAAAAAAAAAAAAGAAAATACAGCATCTCGTGTTTTCTCCTATGCAAAGAATCTGCAGGTCAAAAAAATTAAATGGAAAGTAAAAAAGAGTCATGACTTGAAGGTAGAAGGGAGAATAATAGACAGGAAGGGAATCAAGGGTCATAGAAGGAAAGCTCAAGGATCATAGCTGGAAGAAAATCATTCAAGTTTGTTTTGTGGATGCAAAAAAATACCAAAATGAAACCCACTAGTCTATATAATGAACACACACTAATAAAACCATCCCCATGGGAAAGTGTAAGAGACAGACATTGTACAGGCCAGGGAGCTGAGGAGAGCAGCATGCACTGATTGGCTCAAACTACTCTGCTGGGAAGTTCCAGGTCATGACTTATCCAAGGAGCTTCCCACTGCTCCTGCTGCAGCCTTGGGGTCCTGACTTACAATCCAGACCTCTGCCAGCTTTGACCATCATATGACACCCCAAAGATGAGGCCAGAGAGCTCCAAGGAAGGTTCATTAAGTCACACCCTCTTCTCTTCCACAGGTTCCCATGGCATTGTCTATTTCTATGAGTTCCAACATCCACCCAGCTTCTTGAAAATCAGCAGGCCATCTTATGTGAAGGCTGACCATGTTGATGAGGTTCCCTTCATCTTTGGCTCTTCCTTCTGGGGCATCCCAGGTGAGTGTTTCCTGAAGGCCATGCACAGGCACAGAGCTTTGGCTGGGCACCTGAGGAGAGATTGCTCTCATGGTCAAAATGAGAAGAGAGGCACAGACAGAAAATGTAATCAGTTCCAACAGCTTATGTTGGAGTGAGAGTCTAAGTCATATCCCTTTAACCTGTGTGTTTTCTTTTACTGTCCATACCCATCCTTGGCCAGCAGAGTACACAGTGAGGCTGTCTCAAAGGTGTACTGGTTTCACGAATGACTTCTCAGTGTCACAATAAAGGAGGGGACTTCTGGGACAGGAATGATGCCAGTATATTCAACTAGATAATGGGGAGCAGGTTTGCGGTACCAGAGTGAGGCTGCAACTGGGTGGTGAGTGTGGTACATGAAAAGCAGCAGGGTGAGGTCGACTAGCACTGGTCCCCTGTCTGCTTTCTCTCTACAGCAAGCTTCACAGAGGAGGAGAAGCTGCTGAGCAGTAAGATGATGAAGTATTGGGCCAACTTTGCCAGAAATGGGTGAGATGCTGTCTTTTCCTCAACATTCCTGGGGGACTTGAACCTATCAGGGATCCTCATGGCTGTGTTGACCTCAGCATACAGGTCCTAAACCACATGACAACTGCCTTCTAGCACCAGGACCTATATGGAGCTAATAAGGGGACTGGTGAACACAAGTCCTTCTGTTGCTATCTCACTGGTCTGGAAGGTGGGCGACAGAGTTGTGGTTCAGTCAATGCCTGCCTCTGAGGGAGTGACAAAACAGAATCACATGAGCTGTTCACATAGAATAGACACCAGTGGAAGGCTCTTCATTTCCTGAATGTGGAATTCTCCTCATCAGAAGTCCCTTTTGCCTCCTAGGCTGCACTATCTGACACCAGTCTGGGCTCTAGGGTCTGAGCTGTGCAGGCCTCAGAATGACCTCTGCCCCTGCTGGGTGGGTGTGTCCACAGGAACCCCAATGGTGAGGGCCTGACTGTTTGGCCTGAGCTGAACCAGGAGGAGCAGTACTTGCAGCTGGACATCGAACCTTCTGTGGGCCGTGCCCTGAAGGCCTCTAAGCTGAAGTTCTGGACAGAGACACTGCCTCATGAGCTAGGGGCTGCCCAGGAGAACCAGGCAGGCCCTTTGTGGCCTTTACCCCTAAACCTGCTGCTATTCTCATTGAGTCTGCACACACTGTGAGGGCCACACCAGCATGATCTGTGTGATTACTGTGGAGCTGCCGAGAGGTTGATTTCGGAGGTATTTCTTCCAAGTAGGACTGGGGTTCCAAAAATCCTCACATGTCTTGCAGAAGTGAGTCCTAGCCCTTGTCTCCCTCAGAGTCTTTCCATTGATGGCATGCTGTGTTGCAGAATTCTCTTGTCGGAATTCTCTTTAAATTCTCTTGATTCCCTCAAGATCCTCCTCAGTTCATTGTCAACATGTGATTAATTTTCCCTTTCATCTCATTGTTATTCCTCTACTTCTTTTGACCCCTTCAATAAAAACCTATCTTTTTTTTTTTTTTTTTGTCTGCTTGCACATGGAAGCCATTCTGTGGCTAATTTACCTTTTTGCACTCATGAAGAATTGTCTATGGCTCATTAAAATGCTTATCCTACCCCTGGGATCCCAATTATTCACCTGTCTCTGTCCCACATCCTTGAAAGGCACTGACTTTCTAGAGAGAAAGTCTTCCTATCATCTGAACAGTGTACTAGTGAAAACATGGAGATACTTGTATTACCCCACATGGAAACCAGGTGGCAGAAAAAGGTAAGATTATTCTTGTCATGGGGACTTTGTCGAGGCAGAGCCATTCCTTCAGTGCCCCTTGAGTGAGGTATGAACACTTCCGGTGTATCCTGCAAGTGTTAGGGAGTGCTTGTTTGATACATGCATATGTATGGTTTTCATTTCTGTAAGTGCACAAAACAGTCCTTCAAAGTAAGATCTTTTGGTATCTCATATTTTAGTGTTTATCTTATTGGACAAACTCATTGTAAAATAGTTCATATACAATTCAGTTCACGCATTTTGGCTGCATAGTTTTTTAAGTGTGAGTAACTATTTGAGAAATCCAACCATGAGCACACCACATCAAAATGCTTTTTCACTGTAAAACTTTACTCATGGCTGTGTAACTTGATCACTGCCCTCCAGGTCACTCCCTGACATCTTCCTACTTGGTTTTTCTTGCTATCCACTGTTCTGTCTGTAATGTCATGTAAGACGAGTCCTTGGTGACTGGCTCTGTCATTTGGCATAGAATGTAAGATTCAAGCAGTACTTCATCCCTTCCATTGCACGGTGACATTTCATGTAATAAGACACTACACATCTCTACTCTCTACCATGACATGTCATTTCACAGTCTTGCTAACCACACATGACAGGGCCAGTTCTGCCACATTATCACCAGGATTTGGACTTGAGCCATAAATTTGCTTCCATTTAGTAGATGGATAGTGAAATCACATTGCTGGAGTTTCCCTAGATGATGACGATGACGATGACGATGACGATGACGATGATGATGATGATGATGATGATGATTTTGCCCATGCTCCCACCTTCTATTTTTCTGTTTCTCAGTGTATCTTTTTTGTTTCACTATGGCTCTTTTTCTCATTTTGCACTTTTACTATTATCTTGACCACACCAGGGCATTAATAAGATAACACACTAGTGGGGAAGCCTATCACAACAGTAGGTGTGGACAACGGGACTGTGATTAGGACAGGCAATATATTGGCTGTCTAACATGTAGAAGTTTTTACCATGACCCTAAGCTGTGAAGAGCTGTGAACCTCTCAACAGCCACAGTGCAGCAATTCATTAGGTAAGAGACTAAAAGGCAGAGAGAGCTTCTGGCCATCCAAGGGATTGATTACAGTGACTCAGAACAACAGGAGTTGGATGTGTAGAATTAAATGAATAACTGGCCTTTCTATTTGGGTAGAGCTCATAAAACCCTGTCACCTGTTCTGTGCTGATAACTCCAGCTGATCCAGCATATGGTCCTAAACAGTGCCTAAATAGGTTGCAGGGCATACTGGGATTGGTGAGCCCAAGCTGATGTGAGGCTGTATAGAGAGACCACAGCTGGTTTTCAGTGGACGATAGAAGCTGCCTGAGGTTGAGTCCACATCACTTCCTTTGGAAATCAGACTGCTACCAGGTTCCATCTTGGCTGTATCCTGGTAGGATTGTCTGACTCAGAATCTCCTAGATAGGTGTCTGCCTCTAGGACAGTGGTTCTCAACCTTTCTAATACCGCAACCCTGCAATACAGTTCCTCATGTTGTGGTGACCCCAAACCAAAAAATAATTTTGGTGGCTACTTCAAAACTGTAATTTTGCTACAGTTATGATTCGGAATGGCTTTAGGTGACCGCTGTGTTTTGGTCATTCAACCCCTGCCAGGGTCGCGACCCCCAGGTTGAGAACTGCCACTCTAGGAGATACCATAGTTCTGGTGGATCCCCGTGGAGTCCGCAGAAGTTCTGTTAAATGATTGCCAAGTGGACAAAGGACACCATGATGTATCTTTTCAGACAGGGCTATGGGGAAAAGTGGGGTGAACTGTTGGGGCAGCCACAGTACCCAGTGTGCTCCCATGAAACAGCCCTGATAGACGAGGGAGATTCACAAAATCCCTGAGATCAGGACTACAAGGGAATGACACACCTGAAAGGGACTGGTCAGCAATGAGTCCTGCAGGCAAGAGGACTTTCAGTAGGTTACAGTTATATTCACAGATCCCTGAGTTTGCTCTGTCTGTTCCCCTGAGCACCATCAGAGTTCAATACAATTTTCCATCTATAAGACACGCTTTGGCTCAATTTTAGAACTGAAGTATCATGTATTTAATAGGGGATTGGATTACAGGGGTGCTAAAGCTGGCTTGCTGTTGGAAGTGGTGTGTGCTCAGAGGAGGTAGGCCCCTGGGAGCATGATTTTGGAGAGTCAGTCTCCCTCCCAGGATGCTCTACTCTCTTCCTATCTTTTGGACTTGTCACAAGGGCAGCTCTTCTCCACCCAGCCCCTTCTGCCAGCGCATTTCTGTATTGGAGCCACTTGAGCCTGGCCCAAAACCTCTGAAAGTGGGAGTCAAAATGAATATCTCATTTATTTGTGGCTGTCATGTATCAGTGACTGAAACAGTCCTTCAACCTCTCCAGAGCAGCCTTCTTATGTTCTCTCATCGAAAGTTCTTGTTCCATTATCTTAATCTCCTGCAATCTCTGTGAATCTGCAACAGCAAAGTGAGTAGACATAGCTGCTGTTGGATTAAAGAGAGACCTTGTAGTATCACACAGCACCTAAAAAATTCACTATGCCAACTGACAGGTTCAGGTTGTATTGGTTAAAAGCAAGTATATGTTCTTATAACCATACACTCTTGGAGGTGAGTTTCCCTGAGTCTAGTCTTTGGACAAGGGACATTCCACTTTCCTGCAAAAACTTAACCTTCCTTCATCAGCATAGCACCTGGGTGCTTCTCCCTGTGCAAGACAGAATTGGGTCCAGAGATAAGTGGTGACTCTCAACTCTTGCAGCCAGTGATTCTCATAGAAAATGCTAAATGTGAGAAATTCTCATTTTCAGGAAGAATGAGATCTAAGGGCCTCAATGAGATAAGGTCTTTCTGGAAGTCTGTGCTCCATTTCAACTTTCCCAGAGCCTTTGGCCTCTGCTCTGCTTGGCAGGAACCTCATGGAAGGATTAGGATAAATAGGGTGTCAGCTGAGATTAAGGACTGAATGTGGTCTGGAGCATTTCTGATCCCTGGGTCTTGATTTGACCATGGCACAGGCCCTAGAATAACATTTTTCCAGTGTCAAAAAATATCTGCAAAACATCGATGAAATGAATGAAGATGGTCTGAAACTTTTGGATTTGACCCTGCCTGTGATGTTCCCATCTGAGATCTGCTTGTACCTGAAAATTTGCAATGTGTACATGTCAATGATGGCTCTAACCTGACTATAAGCATTAAATCATAGTCAGCTGAGGTTGGGAGGAAATTTCTTTTGCAAGAGGAACTGGAACTGGTCTGGAGACACACCCCAGGCCTAGAACTGTTGCCCTGCATGCATGAGGCCATGAGTTCAAGTTCAGCAGTTGGGAGAGAAGAGGGAAGGTAAGAGAGCAGAGGACACAGAAGAGAGAGAAAAGACATGAAGGAGGAGGATGTGCTCATACTGCAGGGAAAGGGAAGCAGCTCACGCTGCAGGGTCCCTGTTCTGAAGCCTGCTTAATCTACCTTTCCTCTATCTAGATGTTGCCTAGTTCATTTTGGTGACCTGTTGATGGCAAGCACCCTAGGGATAATAAAGAACCCAAATTCCCAAAGCCTAGTATTAGGAGATGAGGGGACCTTCACGTGTGTGGTCTCTGCAGTCCATGTTATACTTTCACTGCATGACTGCATCTGCAACTAGGGTCTGACTTCCTGGAGGCATTTCAGAGCTGAGGATGACAATGAGGTCCCGGGAATGCAGATTCGCAGTGATGTCTTTCCTGGGTATGTAGTGCCAGGCACACCATGCTCATTTTCTCAGTAAATTCTCATGGAAGACAGCTATCTCCCCCATTGTACCAGGAGAGTGCCAGAAACATGTGCCCTCAGTGGAAGTGCTGGACTCTCTCCGTATTAGCCATGGGCTGATCTGGATTCACTGTGGGATTTCTAAGGCAGCATGGGTGTTCCCTTGCTGTCTGGATCCAGTCCTAGAGAGCCCAGCACATACAGCAGATAATCAGCATGGTTCCTCAGTCACAGGAATCCATTATAGGAGTTTCAGAAGCTGAGATCCACATCTTCCTGGGTCTAGTATCCACATTTGAGTAAGGGCCACACAGAGGATTTTGAAGAGTGAACCCTCTGAACCTGAACCAAGTAATCTTCATAGAAACTGACAGATTATAATAAAGAGGAGCAAAATGAATGTGGCTTGTAAAATTAAAGACTAGTGGCCCTGAGAGAAAACACCCATATGCCAAAACTTGAGATTTTTTTCCTGACTTTTTTTTATTTTCCTGTCTTTTTTATTTTCAATTTTATTCATACATTTTCTCTTCTCTATCTCTTCATTTTTTTAAAGCTTATTTTTACTAGGTGAAAGTTGGAATTTTGCCACATATTTTCTTATCCTCTCTTTAAACATTGTTTTGTTTTGTTTGCTTGAATAGGCTCTCTCTCTCTCTGTCTTTCTCTGTCTCTGTGTCTGTCTCTCTGTCTCTGTCTCTGTGTCTGTCTCTCTCTCTCTTTCTGCCTCTCCCTGTTTTTAAACTTGTTTTCTTAGAAATATTTCTCCACTTTAATCATCACTTCTTTTCATTTATCATTTTCCTTGTGGGTCTTCTCTGATGCCATCATCTAATATTATTCTTTCTCTTTATTCTTCTTTAACAGGACATTTATATACTTCACATCTTCCATTACTTTAGTTTTTATAATCTATTTTTTTTCTCTTTGCTTTGTGTTTCTGTAACTGTACCTTATTCCCTTATGAATCTGTAGGTAGTTAGCTCTGTCTCCCGATTGCTGATTATTGCTCTAAGGCAGCAGTTCTCAACCTGTGGGTCGCGACCCTGGCAGGGGTCGAACGACCAAAACACAGGGGTCACCTAAAGTCATCGGAGAAGTCGCGCTACCATCTCTAGCAGCACTATTCAACTTTAGACCACAGAGCTATCCTGCTGGCCCTGTACTCTTCTATTTCTAAGAATTTGATTAATCACTATGTTTAAATTGTTTGATTTGTAGCAATGAGAATACATAATGCATATCAGGTATTTACATTCCTAATCATAACTGTAGCAAAATTACAGTTTTGAAGTAGCCACCAAAATTATTTTTTGGTTTGGGATCACCACAACATGAGGAACTGTATTGTGGGGTCACAGCATTAGAAAGGTTGAGAACCACTGCTCTAAGGTGAAAGGGGCAAAATTACTCTATGGAGTGGATATTAATTGTATATAATTTTTTTCTGTGTCTTAGATTTTTGTAATGTAACTGTAGACATTTACCTAGGAGAAAGGTGACAAAATATTAGTTACTAGAATTTGTCACTATCCATTCCATGCTTCGTGCTTTTGTTATTAGGGGTTATACTATTTTATTCAAGGTGACATGACTGTTGTATACAATTGATCCCCACTGCATACCACTATCTAGATTCTCATAGATAATATTACAGTTAAATACCAAAGAATTGTGTTGTAGGCTAAGTAGTCTGCAATTTTTCACTCCTAATAAAGTATGGTCTTAGGACAGACACAAAGACCAAAAGTCAGGTATATCTAGAAGACAGCTTTGCAAAGTAGTCATTGCCAAAAAAGGCCTTGGAAAATGAGGCACATAGGACTCCAGTTATCTATGATCAGAAAAACACTACACCAAGGCTATAATAGTAAGTATTGCAGAAATTTAACAAAAGAACAAAATCGTGACAGCTGTTTGTTAGAAAAGAAACAATTCACTAATAAAAGAAAACCCATCATGGTTACAGTAGACGTCTCAACACAAACCCTTAAAACAAGAGAGCTTGGAATGAAGTAGTTCCAGCACTAGAAGAAAACAACCTCCAAGGCAGATTGATGTGCCCATAATGTTATCTTTCAAGCTTGATGGAGACATGAGCAACTTCCATGAAAAATATCTGAAGAAAGACATGACCACCAATCTAGTACTCCAAAAATTCTGAAGGAGAATCTAAGAAAAGACAATAAAGACATTTTTAAAGAATCTCAGTAGAAGGGCCAGCGGTATAGCTCAGAGGACTAAGCACTTGCTTAGGGAAACTCAGGGGCCAGGGTTCAGTTCCTAGCCACACCTGCCTGCCAGCCCTGCTCTCAAGCGCACTGAGCTGGCAATGGATTCCAGGCATGGTGGTGTGCACCTGTAATCCCAGCACTTGGGAGGCAGGAAACAGAAGGATCACTCTGAGTATAAGTTGCGTAGTGAGACCCCATACAAAAAAATGAATCTCAGTAGAATAAATCCAGGCAAGGCCAGAAACTATATATAAGGTTAAAACAAGACACCAGTCACAAAGAAAAATAATAGAATGACTAGGATAAGTCAATACCTGTCACTTATGACCATTCATGTGAATGGTTTCAGTTCCCTAATTAAAAAAAAAAAAACAAAACCACCAAGCCAAATACCCAATCATAACAGAATACATCAAGAAATAGTATCCAGCAATATGCTGCATACAAGAAACACATTTAATTCAAAAGAAACTGATAGACTGAAAGTCATCTTGTAACAGGATCCCCCAAAAAGCAGGACTAGCAATTCTAATTTCAGGCAAAGGATATCAGAAGAGACAAAAAAGGTCAGAGCATACCTGCTAGGAGAACAAACTAAATATACACACCAAATATTGCCAAACCAACCAGATAAAACAAACATGAATACCTTGCTTCACAAGTTTGCCTTCTCCTAAAGAATCTGGCTTGTGAACAGAAGCATTCAGAAAAACTTTGCTTCCCCGCATGAACTCTGCATTTGGTGACCATTGAGTCTTATATAGAGGTCTAATTCAATTCAAACCAATTCAGTTTGGGAGAAGACTGAAGATGAAATTAAGTTTGTGAACTGAAGTACCTTTGTAGACATAAAAAATCAGATAACTCCAATTATAATAAGGAACTTGAGCACCCCATTATCACAAATAGATCAACTACAGAAAAAATCCACAAAGAAATATCAGAGCTGAATCAAACCTTGGGACAAATGGGCTGAGTAGATACCTACAGAGTGTTTTACCCAACGACAGTAGAATACATATTCTTCTCAGCAGCACATGGTCCCTACTCCAAGACAGACCAAATACAAGCTGATAAAGCATGTTTAAATCAATGTAAAGGAATTGAAATTATCCTATGCAGATTGTCAGATCATAGTGAAATGAAATTGAAAATCCACGGTAAAAGAAGCCACAAAACCCATACACACAAAGCCCATGAGATAGCTCAGTGGAGTAAGCACCTGCTTTGGCAAGCTCAGGGAGCAGGATTTGATTTTGATCCTGAAGCCCAGCCAGCCATGCTGCCAGCTGAGGGAGTGTGGTGTTGCATGCCTATAATCCCACCCCAGCAGAGACTGAAAACAGGAAGATCACTACATTTCCAAGCTTCCTAGTGAGACCCTACACCAAATATATAAATGGAAGCAAAAAAAAAAAAAAAAAAAAAAAAAAAAAAAAAAAAAAAAAAAAAAAAAAAAAAAAAAAAAAAAAAACCAAAAAAAACAGAAAAAGAAACTACAAGCATAGATTAAATAAAACCCTCTTGAATATCCAATGGGTCACAAATGACACTGAAGAAGTTAGACAGCTTCTATAATTAAATGGTAATGCCAGTAGAAGAATCTAGAACTCATGGGACTTGATGAGAGCAGACATATGAGGTAAGTTTGTAGTGGTGAAATCTCACATCAGAAAGTTTGACAACATAACCAGCTCAACTAAATAACCTAATGTTGAGGCTCAAGGTTAGAACAAGTTAAACCCACAGTTCTTACAAGAAGAGGCATCATAAAGATCAGAGCAGAAATTAATGCAATTGTGACTGAGCAAGCAATACTCAAGGAATTGAAGAGTTGGTTCTTGGAAAGAGTAAATAAAAGAGACAAACCCCTATTCAAAATTATCAAAACAAAAGGAGTGAAAATAATGAAATTCACACAATAGGAATAAATATGCTTATACAACAACAGATCCTGCAGAAATCCAGAACATTATCAGTACTTTGAGAAATAAAAAATTCATAAGAAATGTACAGATTCTCAAATAGGAATTCACAAAGCTGAATCATGAAGATATAAAATTCTAAATACCAGTCAATGAAATTAAATAATTAGTAACCCCCCCCCACAAATTACTAACACAGGAAAGTCCCTAGGTCCTGAAGGCTTCACCTCTGAATTCTACAAGAACTTGAATCACTACTCATTAAACTCTTTAATGAAATTTGAAAGGAAGCAATTCTCCCAATGTTGCTCCCAGAAGCAAGTATTACTTTGAAATCAAAATCAGAGAAGGATTGAACCGAAAAAAGGGAAGTACAGGTTGGTTTCTTGAATGAACACACATAAAAACATCCTCAAGAAGATACTGGCAAGCAGGACACAGCTATTCATCAAAAAGTTTATACCCTAAGACCAAGAAGGATTCATCCCAGGGATGCAGGAATGTTTCACATGTGTAAATCAGGAAATGTAATATGCACATTTACTGAACCAAAGAAAAGAACCACATGACTGTATCAAAAGACACAGAAAAGCACTTGAAAAAGTCCACACAGTTTCATGACTTAAAGAAAACTGGAGTATAACATCTTTGTCTCAATCTGAAAAAAGTCACCTAAAAAAACAATGGCCTGCACTATAGTAAGTCATCAAAAACTGAAAACTTTACCTCTAAAATCAGGAACAAGATAAGGATTCCCACTCTCACCACTTCTATTTATTATAGTTCTGGAGATATCAGAGCAATTGGTCAATAGTAAAAAATAATAAAAGAAACAGAGCTATGAAGGGAGGAAATTAAATTATCATTATTTGCTAGTTACAAATGTTCTACAAGAAAACCCTCATATATTCCTAGAATTCATAACCAAATTTGGCAGCATATCAGACTTAAAGTTAACACTCAAAATTCAGTAGCATTGTGTATAAATAAGAAACTCAGAAGACAGAAATTAGGGAAATAACACCTTTCTTAATGGCATCAAGGAAAGTGGAATACTTAGGAAACTATGTAATGAAAGAAGTGAAAGACCTTTACATTTAAAACTACAATACTCCAAAAAAGGAGACCCAATAGGTTATTATAACATAAAAACTTATCTTCTTCCTTGTTCTTAGCTACTAAGAACAAACATAGTGAAAACAGTTACACTTCAAAAATGTTATGCAGGTTTAATGCGATCTCAATTCAAATACTAGTGGCATTCCTCGCAGAACTAGAGAAAAAAATCTTTTTCACAGTGATATGTTTTATTTAATTGGAAATTTGGCTTATAATAAAATTATTAATAAAACATTTGCCAAATTGTAAAATACATACACATTTATGATCACAGAATTATTTTGTGTTCTAATTTTTTACAATTTTTAGTATTTTTTTGTCTAAATATTATGTCCACCCAAACATGTATATATATATATATCATATACATATATACTACATACATATATACCACATATATTACATATATACTACATAACAAATATTACATATATACTACATATATACTATATACTACATATGTATACTACATATATTATTTTTAAAGAGAAAAGATTTATTTTGGCTCACAGTTCGTAGAGGTTTTTCTTAGAGTTGGCTGTCTCACCCAATTAAGAAGCAGCCCATTATTAGAATATCAATGATTGATGGAAAATACCAGTTCCATGTTAAGTCCAAGGCATTTGAAATGCAAAAAGACAGTAATGTTAAGCTCAAGTACCTATGTTATAGCGTAATAGTATCACTAAGCTTCTCTTCTGGAGGCTTAACAAGTTAGCAGACCAAAAAAGAAAGGCTACAAGGATAGCCAACATTTTGGTCCTAGCCCTTCAAGGTCAGCGAGGACTCAGGACATAATAGAACCTGTACTGTAAAATCCTATAACTCAGTGGTGCCCCAAATTTTCTTTTCAGGAGATTATGGGGCCACAGAGGAAAGGGATCAATGATGTATAGTGTGCTTAAGGAGAGTCACCTAGAGAGATAACATTCTCTCAGGCTTTCACAGAGAGCAAACTGGTCAAGCTTTGGCCGTGGTTCATCTAGGTGGCTGACACTGACAAAAGTGTTGCAAATCTCAATATGTGGTTCCAGAGTAAACCCTAAGGGTACCTGACTGACCTGTCAGAAACAAAAGTTACATGTTTTGTTATATAGGTCTTGATTTAACTTGCCCTTAACCATCCAGCAGAAAAGTTTAACCACAAGACGTAAAACATAAAGCTAGATTAGAAAGCTAAGCTGTAAAAGGCTCAAGTCAACAGCTTCCAACATTGCCAGTTCTGCTGAAAATCCACTACTATTATGGAATATTGAAGTATGTATACAATTACTTTCTCTTAGTTCAATGAGAAGAAACATTTGTACCAATATTGTTTAGAAATATTATAATGTCTGCATCTTGTACACTGAACAACTACTATGGAGACAACAATGTGCATTGTATTAATTATTGTGGCTGTCCCACTAACGTGTTTTGAAACTTTCTCATTGTTATTTATTAAAAGCAATAAAAAAAAAATTTAAGATACATAGTGTGCCAAAGGAGAGTCACCTAGAGAGAAAGCATTCTCTCAGGCTTTCACAGAGAGCAAAGTGGTCAAGCAATGGCCATGACTCATCCAGATGGCTGACACTGACAACAATTCTACAAAGCACTGTACATGGTTCCAAAGTAAATTCTGAGGGGATTTTACTGACCTTGAGAGATACAAAAGTTACATGTTTTGCTATACAGGTCTTGCTTAAAATTGCCCTTTACCACCCAGCAGAAAAGTTTAACCACAAGACATAAAACGTAAAGCTAGATTAGAATGCTGAGCTGTAAAAGGCTCAAGTCAACAGCTTCCAATATTGCCAGTTTTACCAATAACCCACTACAGTTATCCAACATTGGGTTATATATACAACTACTTTCTCTTAGTTCATTGAGAAGAAATTTTGTTGTACCAATAGTGATAAGAAAAAGTATAACATCTACACCCTGTGTCTGTATAAGAATTTTATTTATTTATTTATTTATTTATTTATTTATTTATTTATTTATTTATTTATTTATTTATTCTTGTTTCAGAACCTCTGTTTGGTTATTCACTCATCTTTGTGGCTGGCTCAGCCCGCTCCGAGGGCAGGACTGGCGCAGCATATGGTTCCGGGGATCGAACCGCGGTCCCTGAAGCCACCCAAGCTTTCCCAAGCAGGCGCTTTAGACCACTGAGCCATTC